>MPNW01000461.1:12629-73515 GCA_011800805.1 Hirudo medicinalis
ATACCGCCCACTTGTAAACCGAATAAAACCAAACAAACTCGATATTTAGCGAACCCCGTTTGCATACAATATTCATTTTTAATTTTTAAAATGAATTGGATTTTAATGAAGCTAATAAATATTTATGTATTCAAATTTTAACAACATTATAACAATGCATGTAAGCAATTGAAGTTATCAAATTAGTCTTTCTCATTTTCTAATTATTGTTGATACTAACTGGTATTTTCTGATCACATATCTTGCATATGATCCTGAGCTCGCAATACTAGCCAGATGCGTGAAAAAATTAAATTCTGCATAGGAGGTAAACTTCCTTAACACATTCATCTGTTCTTTGAACTCTGCACATGGATCTGTAGTTTTGCACACCGATTCATCGTAGATGAAAAACACATGCATTACCTTACTGCAAATAACTGAAATTATAAGAACGTCTTCTGTCCATTCAAATGCTTGCGTGTGTGTGTGTGTGTATGTGTGTTAATTAACGTCCATTTCATAATTAGATGATTAGGACGACGTCAAATGCTTGTGTTAACATTATCGTATTTAAGTGGATCATTCTCGCATGCATCAGCATCCAACGAAACAGATTTCCTTAATCTTTTTATTACAGAATAAAATTTACATACACTTCATCAGAATTGCATAAATTTTCCACACTATAAGAAGGTATAATATGTTTTTAAAATAATAAGCATTAAGAAAATGTTTAGGACGATTTTGAAATACTTAACAGCTGATGATTTGGGCTGAAGTCTTTGTTAACTCATTTCATCATAACTTTTTGTAGCAGGATTGAGAACAATAGTTGAGTTTACGAATTAAAAACCCCGAATCACCAAAATCTGAACTTTATCGATCATAATTATGTTCATAATATTATGTCATTAAAAGTAAAAAAAAATCCGTAGAATTAAAAAAGAAGTGATTTTGCTCCAGTATGATGTCGGTGCAATAATATAGATAACTTTAGCAATAAGTTAATTTAGTTAACATTAAACTCTCCTATGGGTCCAATGCATATTTTTTAATAAACAAAAGTAAGCCAAATTCTTTTTTAAAAAGATTTTTACATAATAAGTAGGCAGGTTTAACATCGATAGTCATAGTTAGCTAATAAACATTAAAACTGTTGAAATTCATTTTTAGAAACATTATTAATATACAACTCTACGAGGATTTCCAAGGCCTTGAGAGATATAATTAGCATTAAATAGCATTAAACCTTTTTTTCTAACATGATAGTCAACGAGATCCTTGCCTACTGACAACACATTCCTCAGTGGCTTAGCTAAGGAGCGGCGGAGGGGTATGCCGACCCGGACGCCATAACTAGGGGACGCCAAAGTGATAATGTTAAGTGGGGGGGAGGAGGCACCATGTCATCAGTTTCGCCCCGGGCGCCGAAACCCCTAGCTTTGCCTCTGATTCCTCAACAATTTCAAGTTTCGAAATCAAGATAACGCAACTTAGATTGAACTTTAATCCTTTCGATGACTCGAACGCCTGCTAATCTGTTTTGCCACTACATATATTGCTACGACACATATATGCCCCAGCTTGCATTTCCTTAGTGACGTTTTGACTTGTTGATAAGTTAAGTTTTCAACTCTCTTGTGATGAAAATTGAAAAACAATTGAAAACTTGGATGGGCATCTCGCGCGATTCCCAGTTTGTTTCAGAGAGTCGATTAATAGAACTTGTTCCTTAATCGAACAAATCCCCCTTTAACACGTCATAATCGATTCACTGGTCATTTTTGTACAACTAACATAGAATGGTGCTCTTATAAAATCTTAATTTCTATACATTTTAAACAGCCCTTTCTCGGTTTGGAAATGACTCTCGGTTTGACCACGCCTACTCAGCAACTTCAACAATATTTTACAATTGACTGACAGTCTTCGTATCCTTTTCATACTTGATTCGATGATGAAAATTGAAATACATTTATCTGATTAGGCAAGTCTCAAACAGCGTTATTAAGCATTTAACTCCTATTTTGTACTCACCAGCTTCGGTACTGAATCCTCTTCGGCAAATTACAAACAATGGGAAAATAACGTTGATCTTGTAAATATTCATATCAACGTGTTCCATAAAAATCGGCCCACAATTAAAATATATTTAACTTATTCTTCCAAATAATTCCGNTTCATATCAACGTGTTCCATAAAAATCGGCCCACAATTAAAATATATTTAACTTATTCTTCCAAATAATTCCGGTAAATCAAAATGAGATTCCGATATTCAGTATTTTGGCCATTCTGTCGTTCTGGCCCAAAACATGAGTAAACTTGTTGAGAGCTCCTCCAAGTATAAACTACATTACGTCACGAGACCAAAGAACAATAAACATGAATAAATTATATGCAACGTTCCTAAAACGCATGGCTTTTTCCGCACAAAAATACCTGCAGATGAATCACCGACAAGAAATTAAGAACACTTACGAGGTCTGTGACCTCCTCGAAATCGTGCAAATTAAAAGCCACGTTACGTCCTATTAAATCCGTGGCACAAACACAAATAAAACCTCCTCCAAAGACTGATTTCAGATCATGGCTTGAAAAATTTCGACCAAACGACGATGATTACATCCGATGATTATTAGAAACGTTTATTCGGAGAACATGAAAACCTTCAAATTTAAACAAACAAAAAAAAAACAGACAGTCCAATATGCACAGGTGGAACTCAGCAGGTGGAAATGGAGAGATTATGTACACCTCAAGTATCTCAATCACTGTTGATAGGATGGTGTGTATGATATGACATTTGCACTGGCAGCCTTTTCTGCTAAATTCACCTGGAAAATAGAATGTAAGTGGAGTCATTGATGTGATTCCGTACGTTGCATGATACAAATCATGCGACCTGATCATTTCACATTACCTCTTTCCCTTCCTTGTTGCGTACAAAAATCTCAACATGTGACCTTCCAACATGGTCTCTGTAGACTGCTTTCATTAGGAGTTCCTTGTTGCCCATTTGCTTTTGCATGTATTTCATGGAGTCAGGGGAAAATTTAACTGCACCCAGTGGTTGGACACCATCCAGAAAGCATTCCACAGCTTGGAAGGTGTAGTACATAAACTCACTCCTAGAAAAGATATCCACGTGTATTTATGCACAAAAAAAAAGATAAAAAGTAAAAATAATCATTATTGTATTCAAGGCTGAAATAAAATATACATCTGACAAATAGTATTGCTTATATTTAACCTTATCATGTAGATGTCACTGTTATTGTACACTTTTTGACCACCAAAGTCAGCAAAGAGGATGGTGCAATCATTTCTCCTGCAACCGATCGTGATGCCTCTGTAAAAGCTTCCGTTCAGCTCAACAACGCACAACGTGTTCACTGGAAAATCAATGTCAACGCGTCAACAGTCAGAATTTTATCATTTCTCAATGATAACTCAGTTCACTGTACCATCCCAGACCCAGCAGTCTCATGAAACAAGCACAATTTCGATAAACAAACAAAACCTACTTCTTATTGGCTGGGGAAGTTGATCTTTACGGCGGCAGGCGTACGATCGGTTCAGACTAAGGCAAAAAGACTCGAGGCGTTCGTACGACGGCATCATGACGCGTTGGACGAAGAAATGGTTCGGCGACACTACGCTCGTCACTTTGACCAACTCCAGTGACTCGCTTGGCATCATCCACTGACAGGGAACAACATTGTATCAAATTTTAAATAATTTATCACATTAACCACTCTTACCATGCTTTTGTTGATCTTGACTCTTCTGAACGGAGTTTGAGGCAGGGGTTCTTCCAAGTCCACCTGTGGAAACTCCTCTGAAGGGAAATTGTCTTTGATCATCTGTCTGGCAGATTCAATCCTGTCGGGCAAACCTTTAAAAGAAGGCCGTGCTTGTCAGTAATGTCCTTGAAGCATTCAAATCTAACAAAGTAAAGTTCATGTGAAACTTTTATCCAACATTACTCACCTATAATAGTTATGATGTGGTGTTCATCGTTGGCATCATCCACGTTGATTTCGACTCCTGCAGTTGTCGACACCTCATTGATGGCACTACCATTTCTGCCAATCAACATGCCAACCAGGTCGGCAGGGAAAGCGAACTTGTAGGAAACGTGAGTGTACTTGGTCAAGTAGTCTTCGCCAATCAATTTCTTCCTGGCTGATGTCAATGTGTACATATTTATTATATATACATATATGTATTCAGATGTACACATATGCTTTTACATTTCTTTACAAGCAGGAATAATTAATTAAAAAATTAACAAAACAAACAAACAGTAGCACTCACATGTGACATCAAAGGACTCCTCCAAGACAGTGTCAAAATCCACGTCGATGCAGTTTGAAAACTTTTCCCTAAGTGAAGTCAAGCCATTCAGAACCTCATCGCAGGAAAGAGCTACCAACATGACGGTCACCAGGTGGTCATTGTACGGTAATACCGAAAGCAATGCACCGGTCTCACGGTTCAAAGCTTTGACAAAGGAACCATTCTTTCCAATCAGGAGACCAGAAAGGTTTTGAGGGAATAAGAAGGAAGTGTAGGACTCCATGAACTGATTCTGTGCAACACAATTTATAAAATGCTGACACAAGTAAATATGTTCTCAAATGATTTATGAATTAAAAACACCGGATATATTCTAATTGGAACTTCAAAAAAATACGCAAATGGCAGTTAATAAAATCAAGCAGTATTTTCTAAAAACAAAACAGTCTTCCTAAAATTAATTTAATGAAAATGCGCTCTTAAATGTATTAATTACCGCTATCTGGGCCAATTTAAAATGTCCACAAGGGCATGCTAAACGCACATGAAGACGAACGAAATGATCAAGAAGATAACTTGCGCCCACAATGCGAACTAAATAAATGATTCCTAAAGAATACCAGTAACCAATACCAGTGTCACAGAGGATGCAATCTAAGCAATAAATTACATAACCAATTTATCACTAATTGCTAACCTTTCAATTTATCTTATGCTACGCTATCAGACTGAAAATCTTGCGCAAAAAAGATCACATTTAACAGAATAAACGATCGTTAAAATGTGGTGGAAAAGATAATAAACCTTATTCGCAAGTTTGCAAACGCTCCATTTCTTTAAATTTCTATTAATTCACTGATGAATATTAATTTGTTAAGCAAATTAATTGTAAACTATTACCGACTTTTGGTTAACAAACGCACGGATACCCATTGCAAAGCAGGCTTCATATGATCGCTACTTCGTATGGAGTGTGAAGTAATGCATTGTTCTTTATTTTCATACAAACAATGTTCTTAAGCTAATCGAGTGGATTAATTAGTTCGCGGGTAATAATTAGTAATGTAATAATAAAACGGCGTGTCATAAAATTCATTTGTGACATCATTACGTCACCTTTTAATCTATGTTTGCTTTGATACAAAAAGGGAGCTACATCGTGGTTCATGTAAATTAGCATGTTAAACAAATTTTTGCTTTGAAGTCCCTCGTCATTCAGTAATGTGGGGATTGTCAATGCTCAACTATATTTATCAGATGATCATCAACCTAATCTAACGATTTCCCGCATAATAACTTAAACAAGGATTTTATCGATAAATAAAAATAGTAATTTATTATCATAGTCAAGTTAATTGTTTTATTTGCGGGGACTCAATTAGGCAAAATGAATAGGAACTGATTCAACAATAAAAGGTTTGAATTTCACCTCAATAATGGTCTCAACTTCCTCAGTGCAAATCTCCATTTGAATTCCCGCTAAAAATGAATGTCATGTGAAAACAGTTCAAGGGATCGTCTGAAATACGTTTGCAAACCAACCGTTTTCACTTTCATCTTCAGCTGCACTCCCCTCCAGGTCAATAACATCTTTGAACGTATTTATGACATCTATTGCATTTACGTGAAATAATGCGCATGTTATGAATATTTATAATCTCCGAACAACCGCATTTATATTTGCAAGTCGTATCAAATACTGAGTATTATTACCATTTTCTGACGCGGAGACGAGGGTTGAACTGACGTAGGAGTCACAGTCTTCGGACTCGCTCTTACTTAAGGTCTGTTCTCTGTTGGGGATCTTCTGATCACTCTCAACATTATCAACCCCACTGTCTTCAGATGTCTGCATTGGAACAAATCATTATGACGCATGTTAACTCTCTATTGAGATTGTATTGGTTTGCTATCGCAGGAGATACGACATCGATAATACGACAAACGGATCAATACACAACGCGCGTTTACGTCCAAATAGAGAAAAACAACATCCTTTTGTTTCATCGTCATCATCATTGATTGTGTAACATGCTTGCATCACACCTATTGTATTGTATTGTAGTGCTTAAGGTCTCACTATGGAACCAATAAAAGGTATGAGTTAAATCAATACTACAAACATGGATTATAAGCGGTCCCACCTTTTATGTATACACTAATATTTGCATTTACGTAATTTTATTGTTTATTATGTATTCTTAATGTTAGTATATCTGACATTCAGAGAAAGTAACCATATTAAACCATATTACTAACAAGGATGTTAGGTCCAATTAATCTCTTGCAGGCAAATTATGCGCTATATAAATTTAGAGTTTTACTGCATAGATTAATGCTACTTTGTCATAAGCAAAAGAATTGCATTTCCCAAATCAGTTTATATTGACTTGTGAATAACATCATAGCTCGCTGTGAGACCTAATACCGAGAGCTAATAAAGGTTCCAAAAGCGCCTCTTAGTTGTCATTTCTTTGCTTTTATTTAGGTTTTGTCTGGCTCTATTGTTCATGCAGATGGCTCTAAATAATTGTGTTATTGCATGTCGACGTGCACTTCCTCACATGTCATTAATCAATTATCGTTTAGTCCGAGAAATAAACATTAATTGGAAGCCACATATTCGAAAGTTACTTTGGTCCAATTTATGAAAGGAGAGGCTTTCTTCCTTGCAAGGTCATGAGATAGTGCCCTACAATCGAGAGACTACTTAGCCACGGATGCCGTTGCAAGACGAATCACGAGACGAATCACAACACAACAGGAAGTGGTGCAACGAGCAGTCCGACGAAAAGAAAGCTCCAATCGCGAGATGTTCAGAATTCCATTCACACAAAGACGTGCCAATTCCGTTCCTCGACACGACGCTATGTTTCTATTGGTCTCTCGCGCAAGGAAACCAAATCTCTAGGATTCTTATCGGAGCTGGTCGGGCGTTGGCAGGCATCGTTAAAAAAAAGTTCAAGATGGTCATTAAGATTGCAATGGCACGGCATCAAAAGCGTTGTCGTTAAAGTGAATTCTCGTTCTTACAATGTTAACGTGAAAATGTATTGCCTTGAATGCAGCACCATAATTTTCACTTTTTTAAAATAAATTTGAAAAATCACTGAAGTCTGTTAAGACAAACAAGCAGCTTTTAAGCATTGGAATACAAGCTTTAGAAAATAAGACGCGTGCAATGGATCTGTCGTAATAAAATGTGTATTATTTAGTGATAAATATTTGCTCACTTCATTAGTCCCTCCACTGAGGCGAGACGAGACGTCCTCATTTTCTTCGGCATCCTTCGCACGAGCATCGCATTCTCCTCCCGTTTCATCCCCGGCAATGAAATCACCTTTGTTAAAATAATTATGACACCCGTGTAGGATCTCTTCATTCTTAAAAATTATGAGCTAAATAAATTAACAAGCTGTGCAGCAAGCACAGGAAACATTTAATAGATAACAAACAGAAACATGTCATGAAATCTAACCTGCAAAGCTCTTGTAAGCTTCGTGGTCAAAGATTATGGACGAATCTTTAGCTAAGTCACGTGACATCTCCGATCGAGCCTGTTGACTGTCTTCAAGATCAGCAACCACCTTGATTGCATCAACGACGGATACTTCTCCATCATTTGTCGATTCCAACTTCTTCGAGACACCCCCACCACTGCCAACATTCTGTTCGTGGCCAACAAACATCTCATTCTCTTTGACAATATTAGACAAATCCATATAAGATTGCTTTTCAGAAAGTATCGAATCTGCTTCGTTGACTATTTGAAGAACTTCTGCGTCATCATTAATGCAAGCTGGGAGTGTTCTTGCTGGAGACTGGGGCATGTTTGTGCAGTCTGACTTGAGATATTCAAGGTTTAGATCAGTCACTGGAGGTGTGCTTTCAGACCCAATGTCAGACTCATGGACCCCTGACAAGCCTTTGTGCAAAAGATCACATAGCCATTCTTTACCAAATGATGTTAAGTTGCAGTGAACTTGGTGATGCATTTCTCCATTTTGTGTAACTGCTCCATCATTGTCTGACAGATTTTTATTATTTCTAGCAAACTCCACACCCTCTTCTGTTACACATTTTGCATCTGTGAGCTCTTTACCATTAATTAAACTGGTAGATGTACAGGAAAATGAGGCATTTTTCATCATTATTTCACGTTCAAAACATGACCTCTGTTCAGAAACCTCTTGTTCCGGTAATTTCAATAAATCTGAAGTGGATTTGTCAGAGTTTTGAGCAATAACTATGTCATTCATAGTTGCTTCCTTATCATTGATAGAAACCCCAAGAAAACTTGAAGATTTTGTCACTTTCAAAAGCTTTTTTCTTCTGATTCGAGTTAAAATCCAGTAATGCAAAGAGAAAAGCACTAACGCCCCCAAGGGTGGTAGGCCAAGATCATAAACTGGTAATAAAACCATTTCTTCTCTTCTGAAAATAATTAAACGACCTCTACGCAAAAAAAGTTATTCGTCTTCCTCCTGTTCAGAAACAGCAGATTGCGAGTGTGCAGTGATGTAACAAATGATTTGCAATGTCACAATGCGTTACCCTTCAAGCCGGTAACAACTTAGAAACAATACGCTTTTACACAGTTCGTTAATAAGAAAATTAAAATTTAAAATGTTATAAAATAACTCCTCAATATCGCAACCAGCTACAAGTTCTTCGCAGGCTACAACAGCACATAATATCTCAAATAAAACTGCGCACGTGGTAAGCATGTTGTGCAACAAACTTTTGGTTCTTATAAGATAATGTAAGGTCAAAAGAATGCTAATTTTTAAAAATAAACTTAAACAAAAAATGATTTTGTTCATCTAAATTGTATTTATAAAATAAACATTAATAATCCCTTAAAATGGAATAAATGATGTTAACAATTAAGCACTATAGTATACGCTTTAAATTAGCTGTTTTTTCACTCTTAACTCTACAACTCAACAGCATCAAATAATTTTAATTTTAATGAATTTGCAAATTTTCTGAGAAAAAAAATCAACCCAAATGCTTCAATAAAATATCATTGGAAATGACATTGTAAAAATAAGCGACAGGTAAAACAGAAAATGTGTGTAATTAGGAGATACCTGGTACTTTGGGACAACTTTTTTATGGGTACATAAATGTTAGAACGGTAAAGCAGTGGTGGATCAGCGGCAAACAATTAATTGCACACTAAAGACACATACAGAAACATAGTAATTTCGCTATCGACTCCTGTAATATGTAATAAATATTGATGTCAAAATCCTACCCAATCTTACTGAAGCTATTTTAATGAAATTGGCTACATATACCCCCCACGATGAAACATAGTTTACGAATTTAGAAAGATATCAAGGGGCATACTGACAGATGTAAAATGTTAATGTAATGTACTTCTTTCACATCACGCTTTTTTGTTAGCCATTTACATAGCACTCCTTCCCAATGGCGTTTGCGGCAATTCAGACTGGGTCACAAACAAGACATATAACCTCTATTGCCACTAAAGGTTGAGACATTTTGAATATTTGCTGCATTTAAAAGCTTAGAAAACAAAACTACCAGTCAGATTTGCATGGAACTTTTGTATCAGAAACTCATTGCTTTTGATTTTATTCCAATTGTAGTGCGGCTACATTGTTAATTATTTGGTTGTTTTGTTAATCTATTTCACTTTGTAAAAATGCACTCTAATATTTAAATTTGTAATATTACAAATTACAATGCCTTCAAATTGTAATATTACAAATTACAATACCTTCAAATTGTAATATTGCAATACCTTCTGAGGACGTCCTGCAAGCGGGAAGTAATTCCCTTTGTACATTTTTTTTGCAATTTTTGCGCTACTGTAATTGTATTTTATTTTACGTTTTTCTGTTTCTGTCCAATAAAAAGGAGCAGCTCATTTAAATAAAATGGATGAAGATTTAAAGAAATAGTTTATTACACAATATCACGCTTTCCTTGTTCACTATCATTACCATCACTTTCATCACTGCAATCATTTCCATCATCCTCGTCGTCGTCATCACTTTCATTATTATCATTGTCTTTGTTTTCATCATTATCATTTTCGTTACCAGCATTATCATTTTCGTTACCAGCATTATCATTTTCGTTACCAGCATTATCATTTTCGTTACCAGCACCTCCAGGTACAAAGTTATCATACGATTGAAAGCAGATGCAATCATCATCGCCGTATTCATCTAAGACTTCGCACTTTGCGTAATCCAAACGCGGGAATTTAGCTAATTGCATATCATGAAGAGAAGGATCGAAATTGCAGTGTTTCAAATTTCTAATCTGCTCCTTCATTGGCATATTGTGTCCGAAATCAATTCCCACGTCCTCAACTCCACCGATGCACAAGGAAACTGTGTGAGTTTCAAATTTACGAATGAATATACGAATTAGGTCCATACGGTTAAAAAGTTGTGGCAGTATTTTCCAGCAAACATCGATTTGAGCTGTCAGGAATCCGACTGCGGCATCTGCATATTCGTTGTCTGCCTCAACAGGAATATCGTCTTCGTTGGCAGTAATAATAAGTCTAATCGACAGGCATGGTATCTGACAAGAGCACAAGACTTGAATCGAGCCGCTTTCTGTTTTAAGGGTAGCGTAGGATTCACCTTTGCTCAACAATCTCCCTCCATCTTCAAACTTTTTTAAATTCACATGCTCGGTCCCTTTTATTCCATAGTACACGTCCTTATGCAATTGAGTACGAGTTATAAACACAAACAGGCGACACCAATCTCCCTCAAGTTTCGATATATATTCTCTGGCGTAGGGACACGGAATCTTACTTTCACAAAACATGTGGTCGTGCGGTTTAAGACTATCCAAATTTAGGGGTTTTCTGCTTTGATCAAAGCGCCACACTGTACTAATGGGCGCCCTACAGAATGGACATTCTCTGTGTCTGAAATTTAAATAAAATTTCTGTTATACCTATAGTGATGTCAGTAAGGACATGTATGGGATAAAATAGCATGCAGAACGATTGTCTGACGAAACTCTCGAACAATATTAAAATGTTACTCACCTCAGCCTCCAGTCATTCATACAGGATTCACAAAAGATATGCAAGCAAGAACTTATTATGACGTATTTAGTCCCCTTGAGCGATTCCATGCAAATGTTGCATTCTTGGTCTTCGGTGAATTCCTGACTCTCCATTTGAACTAATTTTCCTTCGCATTCAACAGCGTCGCAAAAGCTACGCATCCAGCCTTCTTGCACCTCGACTTGATTTCCTATTTCTTCCTGAAGACTCATCCTAATTTATTGCAGTAGAAAATATTAATTCTCACGTTGCGCTTGGTTTGGCTCTTTAATTTGTTGGTTATTTGCTAAAGGTCCATTTCCAAAAGATAGAAGATAGACTTTTGAAATTTTATTTTATCTAAAGCTAGTTTAACAAAATTAATTTTTGTCTTATATTATCAGTTTTTTAAAATCCATTTCGAAGTTAATTATGGTAGAAATCGAATGCGACGTTTCCAATCCTCAACAGGCCAGAAGCGGATTAATATTCCTCATGCCAAATTATTTTCTGTTATAAATTAGGCAAGAATTAGGTCTCGAGAACTTTGAAGCAGCAGAAATGTTGTCCACAGCAGAATGGCCGACCAGGTTGAGGGAACCTCCCATTTGTTGCAGTTGTATTAAATTTTAGACTTTGTTGAATTATATTGCTCCTTGAATTCTAATTTTAATAAAAATTAATATTAGCGCTTATTTAAGCAAAAAATAATTCATTTCTTTGACTTAATCAATACATCACTATTTCTTAGGCAATTTTTTTTGTTATTAACTATAGATATATGAACGCTTATCATAAATTTTTATGAATTTCAAGCAGAACAAATATGGTTCCTAATTAAATTTGTAAAACAAATAATCAAATATCGAGAGAAACTCTGAGACATGCTGTTGCCGAAGTTTTTTGCCGGAAAATCAATTCGCTCAGTTGCTAATGGTAACAAAATTAATCGCCAAACTTTCTGACGCTATGCTGCGCTCAGCACAAAATCTGAACTTGGTCAAAATGAACCTGTACATAAATGACATTTTTGACAAGGCAGGTTTTTACAGAGGAAGACGAACAAAATTCTGTGATATATAATTGAAATGAATGCCAATGTATTTCATTTATGTAGCGCCATATTCATAGCGTCAGAGGTGTTTTTTGTTAACCATTTAATGCTCCTTCCCAAGGGCGCTTGTGGCAGTGCAGGCTGGGTTTTGAACAACTGATATAAGATCATTAGCATTTAGCCTTGCTGCTAAGAACAACAAACCAATGCCTGATTCATGGGCCGGGAAAAAGGACTAGAAAGGACTGGTTTTATGGTTTCGTAAAGCAAGTCTGTTTTCAATAGTTGACATCCAGGTATTAAAACGGGAAAACCACAATTCCCTTAATGTCTGAGGAGTTTATTGTCTATTAACAGAGTCAATAAAATCATGGCAGCATAACTGAACATGGCTATTTAATTGTGACATCATGACAGCAGTTAACTAAACATCAAAAGTGGGCATGTCAATCAGCTAAAGCCTATTTACACTTGATAGGGCTTACGCGGCTAACATTTTCTAGCACGAAAGACTAAATACTTTTAATTTCTTTTTTATAAAGATGACATTTAAAAAAAACGAAAATAATTTTTAACTTCAATTTATTTGTTTCACAATTTCGCAATCCAAATTTTCACCTTTGTCATTATTATTATTAATGGCATTTCCACCATCATTGGTATTATCAACTTCATCATCACCTTCATGATTGTCATCTTCTCACATGTCTCTCATTCTATTTTCGATACAGCAGTCTGAATCATTGTAATCTTCCATGGATGCACACTTGGAGAAGTCTAAGGGTGGGAATTTTTTCCACTGTTCAATACGATGTTCACGATTAAAATTGAGCTCTTTCAAGCTTAAAAGCTTATCCTTCATTGGTACCTTATGAAAACTACGGATATCCGAGTCCTCAATCCCAGCGAGATGCAATGTGACTGTGTATTTTTCGAACTTCCGGACATACATGCGAGTCAAATGAGAACGATTCAAAAGCATTGGCAGAACTTTCCAGCATGCATCGATCTGATCTGCCAGGTATCCGACAACTTTGTCAGCATATTCGTTATCTGCCTCGACAGGAATATCATCTTCATTTGCCATGACAATGAGTCTTATTGTTAAGCAAGGTATCTGGCAACAACACACGACTTGAATCTTGCCTTCTGTCGATTTGAGAACGAGTTGTGACTTACCACGGAGCAATAATCTTTCCTCTTTTTCATATCTTTCTAGATTCAAAACTTCTGTTCCTCTTACTCCAAAATATTTGACTTTATGGATTTGTGAAACAATCACGAAGCGTATAAGGCGAACCCAATCTCCTTCCAACGCCATCAAGTAGCTTTTAGCGTCGCCATGCAAACAGAGTAAGTGATCGTCCGCATTGATGCCGCTAAAATTTAAGGGTTTCGTTAACTGTTTAAGGTACCAGACTCCATCGATCATCTGCCTACACATAGGGCACTCTGAGCTTCTGAAAATATTTAATGATATTTGGTTGTGAGGGCCAAGTCTAACGTGAGCTTGAAATAATTCTGAAGTGGACATTGCATAATATACTAAATGCGGGACATATTTAAAATCACTCACTTAGTATGCCATTCTCCCATACAAGATTCACAGAAGAGGTGCCTGCAAGGATTAACTACCGCTACTGACAACCCTCCGAGAGGTTCGATGCAAACCGCACAGTCTCCGTCAATTCTACTTGGGTCTGGTTCTGTTAACGACCCATCACAATGTTCGACGTTGCAAAAGAGACGCACCCAACCCGCTTGAACTTCAACTTCTTTGCTTGCGCCTTCCTCTGTACCCATTTTTAATGCGGTCGAAATTAATAATTAATTAATAATTTAAGTGCCTCACTTAGGTTGTTTATATGGTCATTTAAATGTCAGAGGTACAATCAAAAGATTTTGAATCGCCGAAGAGGTAAATTTTGACTATAAAATATAATAATAAATATTTGGAAGCACTTTCAAACGCTTCATGATGTTTTATATTTAGATTTGTCATTGTCTCGTGGTGGACCTGGGTCCCGAGCCGCCAGCCGATTTGAAGCGAAATCGAACGAAGCTGGAACAAGCTGGATAACATCGCAGCCGCCGCCAACTTTAAATCTTAAACCGCCGCTGAATTTACAGCAAAGTCAAATTCGATTCAATTCACAACATCGGTGACACGCAATGCGATGGGGGTCAGAAATGAGCAAATTGTTGTACATGTCTTTAGGGACTTGATGCTTGCAAACATTTGCTCAATTGTTTACAACTCGACATTAAGGAAATATTGCGAAGGACAATAAAATCAACCTTACCATACATCCTGGTAAATTATATTACTCATTATAGATAATTATTCACCCAGAAAAATTTCGAATTTCTATGCAAAAATGCAAATTTAATTGTTAGTCTCAGGACAATACAAATGTTAGTGAAGCCACCAACCATTTCCAAATTAAAAGCAAGGACTGGATTGCTGTCCAAGAAACAAAAAGAAATGCAGTATGAACAACATGGAATATATGAAGCCAAACAAGGTGGAGTGCATGAATGTCTGCTGCATTCATGAGGTGCATGGAATGTTTTATATTCATATAACCAAGAGTAACAATGTTGGGATTAACATAATAATAATAATAATAATAATAATAATAATAATAATAATAATAATAATAATAATAATAATAATAATAATAATAATAATAATACAGAAAATGAGACAAATGAACCTAAAATGTTTAAAATAACACGACTTGATAGCTGGGTGCACGAATGATATACAAACAAAAAGTGATAAAACCAGCAACAAAGCACAACACTATTGCACAATTAGGAAAAGTTATTTCAAGTACCATTGCCAATAATTTCCAAATAAAAGCTTATAAAGTAGAACGGAAACAATGGCTTCGCGATCAGTCGAGCGACCTGAGGTGGCTGCTGAGGCAGAGGTGGATTGCAAGTCTCGAGGTTCCTACAAGGGACTCGTTGCAGACGAGGCAATGGAACACTTCGTCACGGTCGACCCTACGCAAAGAGAAGGCAATCAAAGAGCATTGAGTTCATTTATCGATCACCTGCTTGATTCCAACTGGCAGATTTAAAAACAATTAACTTAACTTAGTTGGCATCAAGCAGTTCAAATGACATAAACTTAGTGACTTTGGTGTGCAAGTTGGCCGAACGGGTTGCGTAACGTGTCGTGTTCACAACCCAGCCTGCACTGCCAGGGAGCGCCCTCGGGTGGTAGGGGCTCCATATAAATGGTCGATCGATTAAAAAGTGCCTTCACATCCAATTAGGATACATAAGGCACTCGAAAGAATCGCTAAATACAAAAATACCAATTCACCACCTTCTATGCTAAACTTATTATGCCCTTTCTATCATTCTCATTACAATTACCAACTTGTTTGTTTGCTTCAGGAGATATTCATGAATGAGCCGCTTTTTTTCAGAACTCAGTGGTTCTCTACCTCTTCTATCCCGTTGGTCTACATCTTCTGCTCTCAGGGTCAAGCCACAATGAGGCACAAAGAAATCAATCTTCTCTCCTATGGTGGTTACCATATCCTGCTTTGAGGCCTAACATGATTTGGAGATAAAGTTGCATTGCAGTCTCATTGATGAATTTCTCAAAATGAATGGCATAAAAGAGCAGCATGAAATCAAGCAACAAATTTTAAATGATTGATGATAAATTATTAGTGATTGATGATTAATTATTAGCGATTAATGATTGTTGCCCAAAGGGGAGAAATGAGCAAACTAATGCTCCAGGATCATATACCAACCTGATTCCAATGCAGGGGACGTGGAAAATTTTCCACCTCTCTGGGCTCTCTTGCCTTGCTGAAGAGGCTGTAATGAGATGTTGGCAATCAGTACAGTCATTATTCCTGGTACCCACAAAGGGGAAAAAGTCATCATCATGGTAAACAATAACTCCTTTCTAGAAGTTGTACATTTCCTGTCTCCAATACAACAGTCACTTACTCAAACATCCTTTTCCTGATTGTGCTTTGAACATTGAGGAGGTTTGGACCAAAGAGATTCATATCAGGACTCATGACCATATTCATTGACACCCTGATGTCATTGATCTGTAATAACAAAAATAATAAAAATCACAAGTCACGACAACAACAAATTGTTACATTACATGTAATATCCGCACATTGAATGCAAGAATGAAGACGTTAAAACCTGGGGACCACCTGCAGCAACAAATGTGCAGCTTTCAAATCAGCATATTGCGAACCAAGAAGCACCAAATGTCACTTCATACAAACAACTGCATCAACCAACAGGTAGTTCACCTGTTTAAGGTCTTCAAAGGTGAAGGCCACGTCAAAAGTCACTTCGATGTCATTCTCGGCGAGGACGGCCTCGTTGCTCGAATCCTTGTAACACCCAAGACCACAAATGGCTCCTGTAAATCTAGTCACATCTCTATTTGTCCTGTTGGGAAAAAATTAGGTTTTGAAGAAATTAACTATAATATTCTAATAATAATAGTAATTTCAGAGGCATTTGAATGTTCGAGTAAATAAGTTGATCATTTTACAAATTAAATCTGAAATGGTTCAATCATTTCAAATGGTATGCAATTGTATACAAACAAACACTACACTTTCATTTTCTGACCGTCAGCTCCTCCAAGTTAGAGATATGCACTCAACCAACACACCAAGCATTCCCATGCAACATGCCTAACATGTAAAGAACACACCTGTACTCTGCCATGGGTGCAAACAACAAAGTCACCAGAGAAGAGAGACCCCTAATTTTAGGCAGAACTGTGGATTCCCTGATGACCAGGCCATTCCTACTTGGGGAAATCCCAACGAAGGCTGCCACCATCATGTGTGGGGTGGGATTCGTGGGATCGGAGCTGATCACGACACTGTTGACACTGTGACGTTCTACTCTCGAGGACCTGGAGTTAAAAATAAGCTGGCCACATCTCACAGACCCCCACATCGAAAAACAATTATTTTATCAATTGTTGTTGAATTATATTCATTTAGCCGATCTTTTGAGTGCCTTATGTGTCTGAAGAGGACACTTTTTAATCGATCTACCATTTATATGGCGTCCCTACCCGAGGGCGCTCCCCGGTGGTGCAGGCTGGGTTGCGAACACGACACATTACGACTGTTGCTATTAATGCCGCACGCAGGAACACAACCCCCCCAGCCAACCAGCTTGTCGTTGAAATTGAAATAATTGAAAGCACAAACCCAACAGTGGTCAGAAGCGGGTTGAAGGAGAGTTCGTAAGAGCTCGTGGGACCCGACAAATTGACCTGCACAAGTATGCAGCGACAACAAACACAACAATAAACCAGTTATTCAATTATTGACTTATCGGAGATATAAATAACTACTCTTGCCAACCTTCTTTAACTGGTTCAACCTCCAGACTTGTCTTGCTTTGTAAAGCTCCTTAGATCTGACCACATCCTCCAATGTTTGCACCTGACCATAAGCTGGCTTGTTGAACAGAGGGTTGAACATCCCATCATCGAACAGTGCTCTGGGGTCCTGGGTTGTTTGGTTTGAGCCAAACAACCTCAAAGCATTGTTTTGCTAGAATAGGAGAAACCAAGCCACTTTCAATGCAGGCTGGTCACACTTTTTTTTAGCAAGTGAGCAATAAAGCAACATCATTATCACAACTGAGATATCAGTATCTCAAAAGAGGTGAAGATCATCATCATCATCATCATCATAGGTGGTCCTTAGACAGGGTGAAATTTTCCAAAAAGCCAATTCTTAACCACAGACTTATTATAATAAATAACTTAATTTATATGAATATAAATAAATATCACAATAAATATAAAACAATCTTTACTTTAGAAATGGAGTTCTCCTCACAATGTTCTGCAAATCCATTCTCAATGAGTTTCTTGGCCACATTGTCATCAGGACTGCTCGTGGGAAACATCTGAACTCTTATAATGTTGTCCACAATCGAGAACACCTTGACCCAAAAATTGAAGGAAGGATGAGCTTTTGATAACTTAAATTTTAATTATCAAGATTGATTACTGGATTAATTATTAGACAAGTGTATGCATTCAGGTTTTTCTAATAATCCCTACTAAAGTTAATAATTCCTAATAAAGCTTCAATCTCGCTTGATTTGAAATAAAAAATTTTGACAATTGTTTGGCACCATAAACCTCACTACAAATGCGACATTGCGAGAGATGTCATTCAGCCAGCCGACACCATGCATATGTCCGAGAAGTTTATTCATTACCTCACAAAAGAATGGACCCTTCTCATTAATGATGCCCTCGAAGTAGTTCTTGGCCTCGGTGACCCATCGGTCGCTGAAGTTGAGCAGTTGGGAGGGTCTTATGTTGACCAACTGGAACTCCATTGCCTGTTCGAGGTTAACTTTTAATACATCAAAGCTGACTAAGTTGTGCAATTATCAAGAATTTATATTACTGATATTAATAATTCTCAAGAATTTATATTATTGATATTAATAATTTATATTACTTATAATAATAATTCTCAAGAATTTATATTACTGGAGATGAGAAGCTTAAACCCACTCAAGTACTTGCTTTTGGCAATAAACAATAAATTGTCAAAAACAGATAGTATCACAATCATCACCACCCACCTGGAATGGATTGGACAGGAAGGCATCATCCAGCTTATAAAGTTCTGTCACCTCCACATCTGACTGGTTCCCATAATCCAGGAAGAATACCTTATGACAAGAAACCAAACCAGGATAAATTATAATAATAGTAATAAACCAATTTGTTGAATATTCATCAGCTGATTACATTGATAGAATTCAACCAGAATGCTTATGGCTACCAATCCCAATCCAGAAAAGTAACAGAAATAAATGATAATAATAATAATCATCATCATCAATAACCTTGGCCATCCTGACAGTCCTGTTTATAATTTTGGTTCTGTAGTACTCAGTGACATTGTCTTCATCTGTGAATGGAGCCAGACAGTAACATCCAATCCTTATCTCCTGATTGTGATAAACAAACATGGACATTATTATGGACCATGATCAATATCATCACTCTCTCCATCATCATCACAACCTTCAACAAAGCACCCCTGTTCCTCTTCAGCCAGTCTTGGATGTTTTTATGCATCTGAGCTGTCCTCCTCACGTAATCCTTGTCACAGTACGTCCCCCAGAAATGACCGCAATCAACCGTCTGTGAGGAGAGCACTTTGCATTGTCAGAGTTGATGTTAAAACCGTGATTGTTGAAATCAATAATATTTGTGACAGAAACTCTTGAGAAGACGCCAGGAACTTCACAACGCAGCAGCAATGCGGAAGCTTTTCCCGCTCCAATACGGGCACCAACGCGGTAGCATTCGAACGATCAACAATGTTTAATTATTCATTGTTTCTTATTCAAATCTAAATAATAAATATTGATCGGTGTAAACATCCATGCTGTTTTATTTTTACAAAAAATAAGCTTTGGGCCATCAAGGTTCTCCTGCATTATCTATGGGTATGTAAATGTAAAATGTAAATGTAGTTCATTTATATAGTGCCATATACATTTTTGTCAACCATTTATATAGCGCTCCTTCCCAAGGGCGCTCGCGGCAGTGCAGGCTGGGTTTCAATCTCTACACATTTGCCACTGTTGCCATTACCACCGTATGCAGGAAGGTAACCCATTCGGCCAACCTATATGCCATAATCATTAACAACAACAATAACAAATGTTAATGAAAATACTGTTAAATATAATAATTATATTAATAAATAGAATTAAATGTCATTGCTGGTTCACCAAATTGTTTGTTATGATTATCGAGGTCCATATTGTCATTTGTCATATCGTCCATATTAATTAGACAAACCTCAGTCACGTTGATGGCAACTTTTTTCATCTCTGGTGGTGGATAGGACACTTGCTTGGCTCTGGCAATAATTATGAGGATGTCAAAAATGTTGATCAACAACATCGATACCAATAAAAATGTGTTCAAGTAACCAGTTTTGTATTTACTCAGTAATGATCAATAATAACAACAAATGACATGGGTATTAATATGGAGACATTAACTTCGACAACAACAATTAACGACAATAGCACGTCAGCCCGATGCTAACCTTGCCTTTCCAGAGATGCTTTCTTGCATGACTTCCTCATAGTTGTCCTCATCCTCTTCCAACGCTGATTCGGAAGGATCTGCATTGACCTCCATAGGCATCCTCAGCATCCTGTAATAAATATTAACAACAATGATAAGTAATAATATTCATGGAAATGATGACAATCTCATCACAACACTTTCATCATCCACAGTTTCAAATATCATTGTTATTTGTAGACAATTATCATATTTCCCCACGAATAAGACGCTCCTTTGTATAAAACGCACCTTGATTTTTGGGAACAAGCGCTAAAAAGCTGAAATGTACGAAAAATCTAAAACCACTGCCTAAGACGCATCCAGTTTTTAGGCCCTAAATTTTCGAAAAAAAGTGCATCTTATGCGAGGGGAATATGCTATTAATCTATTTTGAAAATATTTGACAGCTCAAGTTTTGTACACTGCCGTTCGTTGGATTAAAATATAAATTATTTCAAATACAGAAACTAATTCATTAACATCGACCATAATGTACATTCATGACAGTTGAACATTCAATATGCAAATTAGGTGCCAACTTCATTTTGAGGGCTGAGCAAACGGCCATCGTGCAATTTTTATTGGTCTCCCTTCCCTTGAATTCAATGTAAGCTCTGAAATATAAAATTATGCCTAATTAATATTCATAAAAAAAAAGCTTTAAATCAAAAATATCTTATTAGCAGTATAATTGATAATCATTCAAATAAACTTGTTATTGTGAATTTTAATCATCTTCACCAACTTTGTATGATCCGCATGGATTTTCACCTCACCCCCCATTGGGTCGCACCTCCTGAACAAAGTCCTCAGGTCCCTCTTGTAGAAAGGAACGCCGCCGTCGGGAAAGCCCTTGACCTACGAAAGTGACTCAACCAAATAATGGTGCAAACAAAAAACAACAGCATCACGAAAAATATCTTCATTAAAAAGCACATGTACTGCTGCTCAAGTATGATTTGAAGAATATTATAAATAAAAATGTCAATTAACATAATTTATTTTTTATTTATTTGATTGAAGTCTTAGCATGACTAAGATGATTGTTTAGTTAGGACTTGTTAGTTGGCATTGGGTATTGTAATGAAATAAGAAGTATTTGAGTAATGGTAGGTGTAATGGTTGAATTATAAAAATAATAATGGTAATGATAATATTAAAAGGGAAAGGTAACTAATTCTTCAAATTATGCCACTTTTTGCAAATCCATCTGAAAATGAGGTCCATATTTGCTGGATTGCTGAACATGGAATAATATAACTTATCGTTCATGATAACTTTTATATTTATTGCAAGCAACAGTTACCAACGTGTTGAATGACAAGTGATGCATCCGACGTTAGGTATGCGGCACCACATAATTTAACCAATGTTATTAATAGTAATGTAACGACAAAGAGGATTGAAGTAAGAATAATAATCTTGTAATGATTAGTTAATAATAACTGCACACAAGCACATTTGCTTAATACAAAGCACACGAGAAGTTAAACGTCAGCTCGGGTCTTAAATACGGTAACCGGCCATTAAACAACGAACCACGACCGTCTTGAGATGATTGTGACCCCCCATGGTCCTCAGGGCATGGCCTTCGTCAATAGGACTTGACAAGAAATAATTTGGGTAGAAAGCTCCGCAGAGAAGGATCTGATGATGAAGCACTTGTGATGGTTAAAATTAATTACAAAAATTATAACATTCAAATGCTTCATAATGTACATTCATAGCGGTCGACAAATGCAATGTTGCTCCTGTTATAGATTAACATCCATCACATAATTAGAAATAGTTAAAAATAGTTATAGACCATTAAAATGGAAATGCATGAGGATTAGCATCATCACCATCATCAGTACCACCAACAAGGAACCAGCTTCTTCGGCAACTTGTATTTAGTAATTCTATTAAAGTTCCTTGCATAACCAAAATTATTTTTGCTGCAGTGTCCAAGATGTCGGCTCACATCTTGTCTTTAGTTGAGCAGTTATCACATTTGATGATTTGCAATTATTTGGATTTAGTTATGTTTAGCTTCCATTTTGATTTGCCCAATGAGACTTAAGCCTATTTCTCAATAACAGTAATAACCATAACAACAACAACAACATTAGTGACAATAATCATCATAAAGTTGATAAAGATAACCTTTAGCAGGAACTGATTCTTGGTGTCCTGCATGTCAAGTGGCCTGTAGTCCTGAGGAAGACAAATGTGGAAATCTTTCTCCAACCTCCTCTTGAGCTCTTCCGACAGGACTTTGACCTGGTTTTACAATCACCAAAATGTATTATTATGAAATGTATTATTACTAATTAACTATTTATTGATAAGTGTCCTTAACAATATGCTGTTGTTCTTTTAATAACAGCTTAATACATTCAGTTTAAATATAATCTTGATGTTATAAAATCCAAATAATCATAAACTTATAATATGCTAATTATCTCCAACCTCTCTCAGCCTCTTGAGCTCAATGAAATGCTGCCTGCACCAATGCTGTTCCTCACCCAGTGATGCAAACTTTTCTATGGATTTCAAGTGCTCCCAGGCCTGAAATGAATATTAACGAGATGGCCGATGAAGAAGAAGATGGTGATGATGATGATAAGTTATGATGATAAGTCATGGTGATGATGGTAAGTTATGGTGCCAGATTGGTCTAGGGGCTCAGGTGGAATAACCACAAGATCAAAACCAAGTCTCTAGGTTATGATAGGTTGGACAAAAACAAGTTTTTCTAACTTTAATTCACTCATTTTCATCAACATCATCATCATCATCTAGATCTTGTAATTATTCATCAGTTACTTATTCAGCATGGTTCATCCCAATGTTGACACAAATGTGTAAGCAATAAATTATTTTTTCATCAGGGACTTTTGGTTTCCATTTTAAGTTAGCATACAGTCTCACTTGAATAAATATGTTGGCATTTGTGATGTCATCAAGTTCATTAGCGTAACTACTCAACTACTGACATTGTCATCATTAAAACCATGCATCAACCCAACTCTGAAATCCAACCTTATAAGCAAAGTAACAGGCCAAACTGTCACTCATCGAGTTGTTGGACCATTTCAACTTGTTCCTGTTTTACACAACAATCATTATCATCAACTCCAGCAACATCACTATCATAATCACGGTGAAAGTTCATCTCACTGGTATGACTCAAGCTTCAAGTGGTTTGGATGTACAAAGATGCTCGGAACGGAGTGTAGTGAGCCTGTGAATGTCAGGAGGATGTCATTTAAGAAATAAACGTCACATTCGAAAATAAATCGTGCATTACTCGGTTTGTTTTAAATTATTTAAATTTATTCTTTGATCTTGTCGTTTGATTTTCCTTTATTAAATCTTGAATTTAAATGCTTTATACATTTATTTATGCACACTTCAGAGCATTAAAGAAGGATGGGTGGTCAAACAAATAGCAAACTTATCAAGAAGAAGATGAATTAAATTGGTTTTCAAATCGAAAATTAAACTCCTTCTCATTAAAAACTAAGGAAAAGCATCATTGATCAGTGACAGGCTCAATAATTTACACCTGCTTGATAATTTACACCTGCTTAATAATTTACACCTGCTTAATAATTTACACCTGCTTGATAATTTACACCTGCTTGATAATTTAGATCAAAAGATAATAATTTATTCAAAAATAGTCACCAATTATGATAGTCTCCTCCAACAGGCCGACCGAATACCCGAGAAGGACGAGCTTTCCTATGCGGGTGTCCACGGGCAAGCCGGCCAGCACCTTCCCCATGAAGGTCAACTCTCCGTCGTGAAGGTCGGTCGTCAGGGGGCTCAGTGCCCCTTCCTGATATGTTAATGCGATGATGACATTTACCCAAAGACAAATGAAATATTGTAGTTAATATTAAACAAAGTACTCATATTGTTTTACTGCATTAAGATGATTGAAAATTAATGACAATGTTCAGTGGCTAAATTGACATCATTTTACGATGGTGACCATACTCACACACACACACTCAAAAACACTCATAACACTCTCAGGCAGAATAATGTCAGAAATTATTTTCTGAGGTAAGTTTAAACAATAAAAATAAAATTGCTGTTTGTGACACACTTCTTGTTGTGCTTGTTTTGAAGAAAATTTAAAAATGCCAAATTAATGTTAACAATAATAATAATATATATTGATCTATATCTTTCATTGTCACATATTTGTTAGTTTTTCCATGTTTTCTTCATTTTTCATTGTTATCATAAATTTTCTCGTGTTCGTTAGCAATAAAATGTCGCATTCTCTCTCAGTTTATGTAAAGACTCTTTCATACTTGTCACCACAATTATGTCATTTTGTAACCAATTATCCCCTAGACGGGAATTATATTCCCTCGGGACACACCATGAATTTTTTGTGTTTTTTTTGGGGGTTTTTCATTCAGAGTTTTGAAATAAATAAATAATAACAAAAGTAAATACCTTTATTATGATAAAATGACTTATCAATAGTAACAAAAGCATAGGCAACAACAAAAATAATAATAATAACAAAACACACCTCCTTCAATATGAGCACAGTCTTCTCAATGCTCCTGAGGTCGGGTGGTGATATTGTGAGTGCGAGAACCTCCTTTGGACTTCCCATGTTCAACAGCTTCGACTTCAGCACCACGTGGTCCAGGGGGCTTGTCTGTTACCATGGTGACAACGACAAGGATATTGGTGGTTATTATTATATAGATGTAATTGTATGAGAGTTTGTTATCACAATCAGATTTATTGGAAATGTTAAAAGATGGGTTACATTTCATTGTCCCAGCAAATAAATTTTGTTTTCCATTGTTTTAGGAGTAACAATTTATTTGTATTTGTTAATTCACAAAATGCCATATCAGGACAGCACAATGCTAATCTTAGAAACAAAGACTTTGTTAAAATATTTAATAATAAATATGTTAATTAACATTATCATATTATAAATATTTAACAAATAAGAACTTGACCAGCATCTCGGGAATGTCAAAGTCCTCGAGGGTTTGGAAGAAATAATACTCGACCATGCGATAAACAATGCCATCTGCCACTCTCCCTGCTCTGCCTGTATGGATGATGATGATGATTAGGATCACATTAGTGCATTAATGATCACAAATATTATGCAAATAATAACAACTTGAGTGTGCAGAGGCTTGCATTCCTCTGAGCAACAGTAAAAGCAAGACTAAGCTCGCACTGCCACAAAGCACCCCTCTGAGTTGGTGGTGTATAAATGGTGTAAGTGACCCTGAATGCTTATGCTTATAAATATGCAATACATAAATAAACTTAATACTACTATTGTTACAATCGACCAAAAGAATAACAAGCACAATTAGCATGTATCCTTAGCAATAACAACCTTTCCTCTGAGCACAGCTGCTTTTTGATGCCCATTGGAGTTTGAGGCTTGAATAATTGCTTGATATGTTGAAAACCATGCTCTTTGTCAGGCAGAAATCTATCACTGCAATGTTATCATCACAATCATCAGTGAAAATTGTTCATTCTTCCTAGATTTAACAAATTCAAAAGTCCCATCTATTCACCATAATCATCATCATCAGCAGCATTCCTTTCTTACCATATTTAACATCAGCACCGTGATGGAGCTCTCGGCAATGTTGGTCGCCAGGATCACCTGAGATTAAACAAAAGGAAGAGGTGCACAGGGCAGAGTTATTAAACATCAAGAGTTCAAAGATCACGACTCACAAACTCAACAAAAGCACAAATGACAACTATGAATTATTAGCATCTAAGAATGTAAAACTGGCTTAAAACATCACGCATTCAATAAATCAAGCCGTACGAACTAATTACAGTCATCGAGTAAATATTCGTTACTCCTAAACAAATGCACCTTCCTCTGGTCGTCCTTTGTCTGCACAAAGACGCTGGCCTGCTCCTCGGATGGAATTGCAGAATGGAGCCTTTTCAATTCCAGTCTTAAAAAATAAACAAACCTTGTAACCAAGGTGTTGTTGACATTAATGACAAACATGAGGGCAAGAAACGAGATTCTAATTGTAGGTTCACAGCAGCCATCTCGACTAGGACACGGTTCTAAAGTGTGAAGGTGAAAAAAGGAGAGCAACCAAAATGCACGTTGGATTGTTGCTATGACGACATGATGAAGAAGGGGAAGACGACAAGGGATACCTGTGCTCCTCGACATAAGGTTCCAACATGAGCTTCATGTCCTCAATTTCTTCGAGACCTGTTCATCAGGTTCATTGGACGTTGATTTTTTGAATATTTATGAGATTCCCACTTTAAGCCTCACAACAATCAACAACTGCTCACCTGGCAAGAAGACCAGCACTGAGCCTCTCTTGGAGACATGCTTCCTGATAATGATTATTGTGATGTAAACAGGAGATTAGAACTTAAGGCAAATGAATTGCAGTATATTATTAATAAAATTAAACTCAAATATTCCCAGCTAAACATTCTCAAAGTCAATGTAATAATCAAGATGGTGTTCAACTAACATCTGAACAGCAAACAAATAACATCACCAAAGTCGTGACCAGACAATGAACGTAATAATAATTGATCGACAAATAATCGTTAACAACAACCAATCATTTTCGACTCACATCCTTTCTTCACTGGTGAACGACAAAATGAGGTTCACGGCCAGCTTCACAAGACACATGCGAAGTCTTGGTTCCTCGTCTCTTTCAGGGATCTTTGGAAAGGAATGTGACATCCTATCATAACATTACTACCGTAACCTTTAAAATATTGCCAATGTCATAATCACCTCTTCATTGAAGTTTAAATCATCCAGGTACATCTCAGTGACATCATAGGTATCACCGACCACCTTGACGATGGATGGCTCCTCGATTTCACCCGTCGGGGTTTTGAACCTGAGGTACTCGCGGTACAATGGGAGCTCCAATGTGGCCGACATCAGGATCACCTGGACAACATTATTGGCACTTGCAATGACGATGATGATGATGATAAGGGGCACTGTAGTAACAATGAAGAGAAGCAGAATTCCTATGCTGGTTATCATTAAAAAGTGAATAATAATTATGTGAGTCATAACCAAGACTACATTCGATAAAGAAAAATAAAAATTCTTGTCACTTTAATAACCATAATTCCATTAAAATCACCTCATTGTTCCAATTAATTACTGATTCATTGACTTCATTATTGTCATGGTTCACATCATCATCATCATCATCATCACCCACCTTGGTCCTTGTTGACATGGTCCTCATGAGTTTTCTAACCACAAAGAGGCAGAAGTCTGTATCCTGACCTCTGTCATGAACCTGGAATCAAATGGCATCAACATCACTTAAGTATTAAGTTAATAATATGGATGATATTCACAACATTTGATTTCCCTTTCTGTTACAAACTCTATCGTCATCATCAGTTTTATTTATTTATGTTTTATTATAAGTTCCAAGTAATCTTAAAATTAAGCTCAATCAATAGAGTGAGACATCTTAGTTAATCATGGGGAAAGTAATCTCATTAGGATGTAAAAAATCATCAGCTTGGCCATCACAATCACCACGTCCAATCATCACCAACCTCATCAAGTATGATGTGAGTGTACTCATTCATCCTCTTTGCTGTTATTAACTTCTGCAGGAAAACACCAATTGTGCAGAACAAAATCCTTGTGTCGCTGCTGGCTTCTTTATCGAGTCCTACCTGTGGCGACAGCAACGATGATGATGGTAATAAATATAATGACAATAATACCCAAGAAAGAGGGTTAACTGGAAAGTTATATCCAGAATGCAACCGCTAGTAAAATTTCTGCAATTTCTTATAAATACACATTGCAGACGCAATAACATGCCACAAGACCAATGCAACTTTTAACTGACCAATTGGGTCATTCTTCCTCAAAACGTTGTATGGTATGGAAAGGTTTTTAAGTTCGGTGACTAATGACTTGTGATGGTGATGATGATAATGATATTGTCTCATTAAACAACAAAATAGTTAGAAAGTAAATGATTAAAACCCTTTTTAAAAGCAATACATGTAAAACATGAAACAACAAAATCCCATGAGAGAACCACATTACATCATCATCCAAGGATGATTTACTGGACTGCAGTTGAAAATAACATCATCCACACTATAACCACCATCATCACCAAAAGCACTACTCACTTGATAACCACAGATTGATCCCACTTGCCACTCATTTTCAGCACAAACCCTCCTCGCCACACTGATGGCAGCAATTCTCCTCGGTTGGGTCACAACAATGTTGCAGTGCTTTCCTCGGGACACGTAGTCATCCAATATGAACTGACACACCTGGGTGCTCTTTCCGCACCCCGTACCCCCTTGGACGATCGACACTTGTTTGGACTCCACCATCTCCAAGATCTGCAGAGTTATTCACTTTTTATAACAAAAGATCTAATTTCAACATTTAATACATATATAATGCAAGTATTACAATTTTAAATCAATCCAGTGAACTGTGCTTTAGTTTTGGAATGCAAATAATTCATGATAATGTTTTAGAAGTGAGATTATTAAAAACTTCTACCCGGCCAAAGTACTGAGAACATGAATACAAACACACCTGATGCTTGTACCCAGTGATGGAGAGTTTAGGATCAAATTGACTCTTAAAGTTGTACCGACTGTAAAGCTCTGCCACCTCTTTTTCATTTTCCAAGTCAACCTCATCACAATCCATCGGAACCTCTGACCTCGAACAATTTATGTCTGAGAATCCCTCCAACTGCTCCAATCTGCCCGACTGGCTACTAACAGAATCCGCGACAGGCTTTATATTCTGAAGTTCATTCAGAGGGTAACATTATTTCTAAATCATTTTATAACAATTACAATTTGTCAGAATGATGGAGTATTTTAAATCATTCTCCTGCTAGAAAAATGAAAATGTTTCAATCTCAATGGAAAATGCTGCAAGTGAAAAACTTAATTTATGTGAATTCTTTACAAACATATCTTGGATGTATTTAGAATATTACAATTATTTAGAATATTACACAATGAGTGGTAAACTTAATTACATTTTGAAATTCTTCAAACTCTCTTCTTCTGAATTCCTCGGCATAATTTTCAGCAGTTTCCGTCCTGAAAAAATTAAAGACATAACAGCTTCATCAGCAACATCTTGGCTCAGTTGGGCTAGGCATGACATCAATCAATTGTTACAGAATGAGAATTTAATTACTTTGCTTTATATAATTTAGACAAAGTTGGGAGAACAAAACTTTTGTTGGCTGATAGGCCCTTGATAGTTTACATAAGCAATCTAATGTTGCAAACGATTGCCACAGGTTCAAGTAATAAGTAAAAAAGAGGAATATCAATGCAGTGGCAAACTCTGGTACTGTCAATAATCTTTAGTAGAACAGTTAACAAAAAGTTACATTCTTTAACATTGCAAGTTCAATAACTTTTGTTTTCCCCAATTGTTCTTTGACAAATCATAAAAATGTTACAATCATTAACTTACAATCCACTGCTTCAAGACTTACCTCCTGTTATTCGGTGGTCTAAACACATAATGTCTTTCAACTGTGGCTGGCTCCAGCACGAGAACTTGTGCATTTTGGTTAGCTCGGCTGGATGACGCATGCATTTTCGTGCTAGTTCAAATATACTGTAACTATTTAATACAATACTCAATAATATTTCATCCGTAAACTTGAATAAAAAAAAACACCAAACCAAATACAAAGCGAAGGACTTACTCGTACAAACCGCGAAAAGCCGTATAATAATAAAGTGTCGGCTAATTTCTCAAACTCAAATTCTTAATTCAGCTGTTCCTAAAAAATAAACCTCATTTAATTATTTTTAAATTGGCTATGTCAAATGAAGGTGTTTATTTGACCATTTAAAAGTCTTTAAGGACGTGCTTCATTTTCTATATAAAAAAAACAATCGAAGTGTTTAATAAAAATGATTTAAATTAATAATATTTCAATTGTTTATACTTAATAGACAGTTAAATGACGCCACGTTCCGAGGGGTTTAGGAATCTGTGACGTAACGTTTCGAAACGGGATTAAAAAATCGCCATAGGAGAATATGAAACCATTAACTCATGAATTTCAATCATTTTAGTGATTAGCTATTTAAAAAACAACAATAGTTTGGCTGCCGCTTTTTGGGAGACAACTCGGAACATTATCAATATTTTCAAAGACGTTTGTTTAGCTAGTTTAGTTAGGGAAGGGGAACCGAAATAAAGGTCTCGATTACAACCCAGAAACAATTCTGGGCATGAATACAGCGAAACCACAATGATTCCCATCGTTTCCTTGAGGTAACCTTCCTCCACTGAAGAAACCACAACCTCTCGAGCCTTCGCAAACAAATTGAAATATATCCACTCAGAACTTTTGTTTACTTCTGTTTATTAATTTTTCTAAAGTTGAGATCTCGACGAGTGCAGCACAACCCCATTGGAGAAGTTAAATCATTTACAATTGGACATTCACAAATTGGAGGGTACTTTACAATTGATTTGGATTTGCATTGAAGAATTTAATACCAATTTCTAGAAAAAAGTTCTCATGCTTTCCAGAATGCAATGAAATATGGTTAAGAGGTGTGTGGAAAACAAATTGACAATGAACTAAGAAATCCCAAAAAATGAAAACAAAATTTGTGAGCTATACAAATTCACTGGAGTAGCCTGATCGCATTCTCAAGACATATTTTGATGCACCTCAGAAAAAGATGTGATAAGGACTAAAAAACACTTTTGCGATAATTGCCCAAGTATTAAATAATTAATATATGCCTTTAATGATATTAGTTAAAAATTTAAACATTTATAATAGTGAAGGCACAACAAGCAAAATGCAGAGATGTGCTGACATAAAAAGATCCAAAGCACTTAAGGCACACTGCTGCAAACGAAAATGCATCGTAAATAACATGAAGAATAAGAAATAGATGTGATTGCTAATAATAATAACATGATGCTAATAACGCAAAATAGGCAACAGAATAATTATATTAGTTATGAAACAAAATAAATAAAATTATTCAAATAAGTTGCAGATTCCAAATGGTCGCTGATGCAATCTCCAGAGATGATAATGAACGTAAGCAGGTAGTGAAAGTAGCAATAAACACAATTAAAATAAAGAATTTTGCACGCAGAAATATACAAGCCATAGCACATTTCCTACTTCAAGACAAATATCTTCATCAAAATACTGCTCGGAGAAGAACTATAAAATTTCATTTTTGCCGAGGTACCTCAAGAACCTGCTCCTCGAGCCGACGAAAAAGACTTGTATGCCCGTCCTATGGCTGAATCTGAGAGGATATTCTTTATTTTAATGAACATGTGGCAACTTGCATAACATCAACATAACACTCATGTAAAAACAGTGCAAGTTGTAGTTGTTACTACTATCAATACTAGTAATCATAGTAATAATAACAATAATAATAATAACAATAATAATAATAACAATAATGATAATAAAAATAAATATGCACAAGTTAAGCAGACCCACGTTGATCAACACTGAGGATTTAAACTCAAACTTAATTTGATAAACTTTGATGCATCGATGGATGTGAATCCACAAAGAAATCATAGAGCAAAAAAAAAAACTGAAAGCAATGAGAGGATGGATACCTGAAGATTCCCTTATAAAGCCCAACAATGTCGTGATTGTCTGCTGAGGTTGAAATGAAGAAACACGCAACAAGTTCGGTCAAGTTTCCGTAGTCATCCTCGTGCGACTGACTGAAGATTGAGACGACATTTTTCCTGGGGTTTTTTTAAACAAATATTCAAGTATCAGCAACAATTCTAAAATATCAGTGTAAATGAATAAGTAGATCAATTGGCAGGAACAAATTATAACAAAATATGAAAGAATTCCCAAATCGCCTTAGAAACACCTTCAACTAAGTTCACTTAATTATAAGTAATCATACAATACAATAATTGTGAATAAAATATGAATAAGACTAAACCATTTCATCTATTTTATTTATAGGTGCAATCAGTGATGTCAATACTGACAATATCAAAACTATTTGCATCATATCATCACCACCACCACAGCCATCACAATCAACCTACTTCATTGGCGAGGATACATTGCAGTCTTGGCTAAGGTTCCTGAAGATGATGGCATTGGTGAGGAGACTTATGAGTAACTTGTCGTAAGAGTATGAATGGAGAAGATTTATGTTGGCAGGCAGTTTTATGTTGCCCCTGATCAATTAATGAGATGATTACTTCCAATTCATTTTGATTAGTTTGGCAAGGGCATCACTTACTGAACGTAAGACCTGACAAGAGGGGAGGTGCCCTTGTGCCCCGGGGTTGAGGGATGACGGGCAACGTACGACACGTCCGGTATTATCGCTTCGCCGAGAAGACTGTTGCAATTAACAGGTTTATGGGTGAAAATGAAATAGCGACACATTTTCAAACAAGTCAGGAAAACAATCAAGGAATTAGTTGAGTAATCAATCGGCTGATCGACAGATGTATCAATCAATTAGATATTATTGTCAACCAGTTTCGTGATACCTATTGTTCATGAGGTAGGCAGTCTTAATCATGTAGCTGAGCCTTGGTGGAGTGTCTGTTGATCTGAAGGCCGACAGTTTTGAAGAGGAGGTCATGCCAAAATATGCTGAGATAATAAATGCTCCTCAATTAATTAATCCAGACTAATATCAGAATTCCTTTTTGATGGGATAGAGGTTAAAATTAATTTTTAAAAAATTACATCAAACCAAACTGTAATACATCATCATCCTCAGAAATTCAACAACGCAAATGAAAAGACAACTGAATCGAGCACAATTACATAAATTACAACAACTGCATGCTTCGTCGTAAATGAACTAAAATAACACAGAAATAAGAAAAGATAGTGCAATGTGTTAACGTAAAAGATGAAAGTAACAATGATGCTATAAATAACCGTGGTGGTTGTAGGCTCCGACACAGCACAACTTGGCATCTGATGAATGAACTGGGTACAGGTATGCTAGGAACTCCAGGTAATGCTTCATTGGAAGTACACCTTCCTCGAGCACTATGACGTTCTGGACAATTACATTCATAATGATTATTCATAAATTAAGATAATGACTCCTTAAACATTAGTCAATAAATGTTAATAACCAAATCTACGTTCGGTTAATTAAGCATTGCTTTATTTTTACGTTTTTTTTCTCGGCCTCGCAAACATAAAAAGCATGCAACTTCAGAAAACCTCTCTGAAAGGTTTAGCGTCGCATGAGGGTCCGAGATCTCCCTGGACATGGATTAAGAAAAGGAAAGCAAAGCAGTCACCAAAAAATGCATCAACTCCGAGTAACATCAACAATTAATGTTTTTGTAATTTGCAGTCATTTCACAGATCTGTTCTTCTTTCAGTGGCACTTGTGCGCCCTCCATATTTTGTAAGAATGTTGGAGAGCAGAGAGCACAATGTTCATGAGGCTTGATCTTGGGATGCCAGAGCCTGAACGATTTTTCAGCCATCACTCCTCTTCAGTTGCATATGAAGGCACCTACATCCTACATCTTCAACGTCCACTTGTGAACATCTTGGATGTCATATTTCGAGACCTTCCTGTCATGCTCCCTGTCCAAGTTGAAAACATCTGAGATAACGGCTACATAACACTATGCAGTTGTCAATTTTCCAAGTTCACAGATCTGGTATTTTAAGTCCCTGCTCCATAGGTTCCTCACCTTCTCTGTAGAGTTCTGCTAGTAGTCTAGGAGAAGCAATGGAGTACAAATTCTGGCCACAACTCTGAGGATGGATTTATGGGATACAGAATCGAATGCTTTGGTGACGTTAGCAAATGTCAAATTCAAATTTGGAGTTGTTCTTTTTTTTTTTGAACGATTGATTTGATTAGGAAGATATTTTGTGCAACACCATCCATAGCCTGGACAAAATGCTCTTTGTCTGGATGACATGGGCCAATATCCCAACAATCTTCCTCCAATGAGGCGATGAAAGAAACAGGCCATCATCGGACCAACAGTGATAGGTGTGGTATTATATTAGGATTGGAAGCCTCTTCACATTTGGTGTACACGTGACCATTACCACTTTGAATGAAGCAGGAGGGATTCCCAACAGCAGCCAGAGAGGCATGTGAATGGTCAGTTCATCACTGCTGAAGTTTCTAAGGTGACTCTTTCTCAAGCCATCAAGTCCAGGACAGCTGTCTTTCAAACCCCTGAATGCAATCTCCTCATCCAACTGGTGATTAGATTTCTGTCGTGATATTACTAATCATCGCCTGATCCTCTGCTAATGTTGACTAAGCATTAACTGATGTTAAATCAGTTTATTAAGTATTATTATTATTATTATTATTGTTGTTGTTGTTTTTAAGTTTGTTGTTACTAATCTTATAAATTAGGAAACAATAGTTATAGTAACATGACCTATAGTAACGAGATCTATTGTGCATTATTTAACACTAATTAATTTTAGCTAAAAATAATGTAATAATTGTTAATAAATTTCAAATAATTTAGATTTTCAAATAATAAGGCTTACTTCAGGAACAGTTTGTAAAGTCAGCAAGTAGTCAGTTAAGGACCAGTTTTGATCTGTAACGACAGAATTATTGGAATTATTTATTAATAACTTAGCAGAAACAAAGATGCTATGAGAATTTGATATAAGCTTATTGCTTAACAAGCTTAAAATTTAGCTTAGAAAAGCTTTCTTATGAATTTCGATTAAAACAATCATATTAATTGAGATAATTTATATTATGCAATATTAAATAATATTAAATAAATGTTCAATAGTTAAAATGTCAGTGAAGAAACAAAGAGCACAGATTTCTTTGAATTCAAATTAATTTAATAAATTATTTATGATAATTGTAATTGCATAGACCTGATTTGTTGTAAACAACTCCATGGAACTGAAACAAGTTGATGAGTGTCTCGTAATTCTTCACTTGTGGGTCATAAAAAACCTGAGAAGAAGAAAGGTGTCAGCTTATTAATTGTCAATCCATAAAGAGCCATCTAAGAAATTAATAAATGTCTTCATAAAAATAATGATATTAATAACACCAAACAAATTAACATCCAATTATTTGATGCCCACCATGACATTCTCACGATTCAGTCCAGGAATGATGTTGATCCTCTCGAGCTGCATTTCGACGACCGACTCGACTGAACCTGCCAATCAGAGGGGGAGGTGCTTAGGCAATTTTTAATCATACCCAAGAAACATAGCAGTTTATTGCTGTTCTGATTGATAATCATAATGTTTAATCCAAGCAATGAGCAGATCTTCAAAGAACAACATTTAGGACACCCCAATTTATTTGTGTAATTTAATTTAACCTTCCATTCTCCACAGAAAAACCAATCAGATGAGATCAAAGCTCAACCAACCAATCACAAGCACTCAACAACTGATGACCAATCACAATCTTACTAGAAAAGACAACTATTGGAAAGGAAAATACAGGACTGCCTTCAAGGTTTGGGTTCTGGAGAAGTGATGTTTGGAGTAGTTGCCATTTGTTGAGATCTGAAATAAGTTGAATTTGAATTAATGCAGGTGAATGCAGATCGAGCACGTAATTATTTCATGCATACCTGTACAAATCGGTTCAGACCAGCAACGACAATAATAACAGTAATGATGATGATAACTTTAGACAGCAGCAACATTATTCAAAAAGGAATCACCTGAGCAAAAGTAGTTTTTTGACAGACGACTTTCTTGTTTGTCACAGTAGTGGACTCGATTTTTGTTCACTTCAGCATAAAAAGGCTTGAACAGACCAGGGACTTCAATGGTAAAATAACAATAATAATACTAACGACAACAACAATAATATATTATTATGGCTTAATAAATTTAAAATTAAATACAATTAATTATCTGAAAATTACTTTGGTATGGAACACAGCCTTCAAAATGAATTGGTTCAGACCAATTATGGGTGCTGTATTGACCCAAGTTTAACTGTAAAATATTAATTGACATCATCATCATCATCACCATCATCACCATCATCATCATCATCATCTTCAGCAACAGCATTCATCATTCAATGCAAACAACCTATCAGCAAGACTGTCCTACACATTATCTAAAAACAACCTATGCTAGTAACTCACTTCTTTGATTAATTACAATTTAAGAAATGAAGCAAAATATATATTCACAAATAACAGGTAATAAGAGCAACTGCTGATGTATTTATTCAAGTTATTAAAAAGGTTACTAAAGAAAATTCTTTCTTACACATCTTACAACTCTTTTTGACTGGGGGAGTAACGAAACTTAAAACTTAACTTGATAAAAAACTTAAAACTTTATAAAAAAAAAACTAATGACTTAAATAACAGCTTTAATACCCTTTCATAGGGTGAATAGCCCATGATTCTTTTTTGACCAATGAGAAGCCATGATTCTCTCATTTTGAGCTGGTTAATATAGAAGCTGCCAAAGCTCTTCAACCTGTTTCTTGTTTGAGGTGAGAGCCTTAAGAATCAATCAACAAGTAAGCAATTATTCCATTGGCACTTCATTCATCGCATGGTTAAATGTCAGGCCATCATTCTTACATTCTGATAGCGTCGTCGAAGGTGAAGATCACGACCAGGTCTTGACTGCTGACATTCTTTAAGACGTCATTAATGCTTCCATCATCTGAGAAGGAGCAGTGCATTGAATGCATTATTGGACAAGTGAAGACATATCACGGAAAATCACAGCTAATTAATTAATGAACGGGCAAATTACTTATTCATAAATGGAATTATAAGATAATTCACTAATTAGTTGCAGTCAGATGAAATTTACAATTTTATAAAAGATTTTGTTCGGTAATACATTCGGCAAAGTGTTAATTGAAACGCATCTATAAATAATAGAGTTACAAAAATAAGAGATGTTATGTTTTAAATAGTTTTAACTTAAATGCCAACAAATTCTTGAACTGACCTAGATCGTAGGTGTCAAAGTTTTGGATGAGGCTAATCTTTTCCTCTGTGACATCGTAAACCACAAGGTTGAGTCCTCTGCCCAGATATGATCGGTTGATGCTAAATAAATAGTTATTATGTAAATTTCATTAAATATTTAGAATATTTGTTACAGTAATCTTCATTCAGTGAAGGAACGAGGCTCTTATTGAGCTTTTGAGCCTATAGTTGACAAACTAAGTAAGTGACAGATATTAATCATTGTTCATAATCCCACAATCCCACAAACAAAGTGCCATCTATGTATCAAATAAGTTATGTACCACATCAATCTGCATCACTTCAGCTGTATAATCATGAGACACCACCAAATATATGCAAAATATAAATGGTTCAACACCTCTCGTGCTATGCAGCAATTCTTGAAGAATAATGGCATGGTCAAGCAAATTGTTGAACTAAAAATTGCAGAATAGAGCATAAATAGCAGTAAAACAAAAGTTAGACCTTGCGATTGTAAAATTAAATGATAAATTGTAAAATGTAATTAATTAATAATACTACTTAGTATTACTATTACATCAAAATTCCTTGAAGCTCCTCTACAATGCGGCTTAAAAAATATTTTCTAAATTTTACAAGTCATGAATGTTGGCTATATTTGGTGGTTCCCTGAGAACAACTCATGAATATTAAGTCGGACAAACAGGCACATTTAACGCAATATTAATTAAAAGTGGAATATTAAGTAGCAACTAATAAATATTTAACAAATGTTGACAGAAGTCCCACTAAAGTTAAATAAAAATATTTAATCAGACTACAGCCATGGAATGCACCCTCAATTCAATTAAAGAATGTGCACAGGTGCACAGCTAATCAATGTCACTCATGTGCTCAATCCCCCCTGAAAACAATGAAACATTGAAGAAGAAGATGAAACCAACATTTTATCACCAACGCATCCGCTGGGCTTCTTGAGGTTTTTCAACCCCGTTTGTATGGAAACTGACAGGTGATAAGGAGGGCAATGGGGGCAGGTTATGTTGTAGTCAGGACTGAACTGGAGGAAAGACTGACTGAGTTTTGGTTTGGGAAAGGGAAGCTTCCTGAGAATACCAACTTCAAAAGACAAATTAGATTATATTATTAAACTATGTTAAAAATTATATTTAAGCCTATAAATGTTGTTGGCATGATTAATAGTGAAACAATATTTGTTGATGTCATCATTAATGAAAATGCAATTTTGGGGTTGAATCAGAAATTAGCAAAATTTGAAAAAAAGCAGGTGAAAAATCAATCAACCACAAAGGAAAGGCATCGCAAATGCCATCACTGATAACAACGGAGATGATGATGACGACGAAGATGATTATGGCATCTCCAACACTTGCGACAAGTTGCAATAGTTATGTAATAATAATAGCTATTACTAGAATTAAATTCATTAATTAATGGTAATAATTATTATTTAAACAAGAATTTCAATAATTTAAAGTTATATATAATTTATTATATAATTATAATTATATAATTTAATTGATAAATTGAGTCAACAACTTGAGTGTTCAACTTCAACAACTAACCTCCTATTCCAGCATTGAGACATCCTTTAATCTCAACAGGTCTGTCAATATAATGTTTCCTAAGCTGTTCACACAAGACAGATGGCAGTTTAAGAAAGTTGAAAGTTATTTTTTTTGGTTCATAATTTCAATCATACATAATTTCAAGAAGTTATCATCATTACTAATTTATTCCTATTGTTATCATCATCATCATCACCGCCACCACCATGATCATTATCATCATCATAATTAGATTCACTAAAAGTTGCATATAAAGTACTGCTTGTTTAATTCAATAAAGTTCCTTGCATAACTGAGATGATTTGGATTAAAACAAATAATGATGCAGCTGAGAAAGTAAAGTAAGAGAAAGTAGAACTACGTGGATCTATGTAATTACAACCAATAATCGATGTAACGTCATCATTATGTTAATAATATTATGCAATGTAATTACAACCTATAATGGATGCATTGAATGTTGTTAATAATATAACTGCTTTCATTATAGTAATTATTTTTATAGATATGTCACAGTTTATATTTAGTCTAAATAGAACATAATGCCATCAGAACCTTTTCGATGGCAGAGCCAGAGTGGAGTCCTCTTTGACCCAAGAAGACAAAATGGTCCCTGAAGGATAACTTCTTGATCACTGCACTGCCAAAGTATCCCTCCAACAACAACTTTGAACTCATCAACATGCTGAATGGCAAACATGCAATCATAAATTTACATGACTTAGCAGTCAGTAATTATCTTGTCCTATTGTAAGCTGATGTAAGATTTAGAATAGATATGTAATTGTTTTGTATATTTTAATTTATAATATTTAGATTTAGAGTGCCTTATGCATCCGTCAAGGCACTTTTTAATCGATCTACCATTTATATGGCGCCCCTACCCGAGGGCGCTCCCTGGCAGTGCAGGCTGGTTGCGAACACGACACATTATGACCATTGCTATTGGATACTGCATCGCATACAGGAAAGCAACCCATTCGGCCAACCTGCAAGCCAGGTGCAAATAAATACAAATTGTATTTAAATATTTGTAATAAATGTATGTTAACATTTACTAATCATAACTCAGTGATAGCAATATTAATCTTTTAGAATTAAAAATACTATCAACACTTTAGTTGTCAACAACGACATTGGCAGTAATTCAATGTTGAAGCTCGTTATCACCGAGTCGGCATTTTAATATTAAAAATTATTTGTAATAACTACTTATAATTAAGTTTATTAATCAATGATATAATGTTATGGAATGAAATGAAAATATTAAATATAATTATCACAATCATCATCATAACACCATTGATACCTATTGGAAGAATCATCTTCAGAGGCAATGATGATAATCTTGTGGTCTTCAATTGAGCTCAAGTAAGCATCAAATGCACCACCTGAAACCATCATCAACATCATCTTCAATTTAATATTTAGTTTAATAACCACATAATACACACACACACACACACACGCACACACACATATATATATAGCTCTTCTTCCCGAGGCCGCAAGCTTGGTATTGAACACGACACATCACACCATATTTTGCCATTGTGGGTGAAGCAGGAACAAAACCATCTGAGCTAACTTGCATATTGATTAGTTTGTAGAATTAACTCTAATTCTATAAAGTTGTCATGATGGTCCCATTTAAAACTTTCTTTACTTCTTTGGCAGATTTCAATCATCCTTCACCAAATATAACCAAAAATTAAACATAGTTAATGTAAAGACTTTGGTTTTCTTAACCACTAAAAATAACTAAGTTTCAGAATTACAACAAAGGCATCAATGTTGTTAGGCAAATCATTTGATTGAGTGCTAAATGTACCACAGATGCCAACCATCTGTGAAGGTGTCAAAATTTCTGACGTCTTCCAGGCCGAGAGTAATATCTGTAAATGTGCTTAAGATATAATATCTGTAAATGTGCTTAAGATATAATATCTGTAAATGTGCTCAAGATGTAATATCTGTAATGTGCTAAAGATATAACTATGTAAATTTGGTAAAGGTGCAAGTGTGTGAATGTGGTAAAAGCAAATTGCAAATGTATTCGGCCACAATAAATAACTTCCTGACCATTGTGAGCTATATGCTAATGTGGTTATGATAATCACAATCATGGTTACTCTTAATGTAATGAAATGACAATGAATTAATGTGATTGTAATAATAATAATAGTAATATCATCATCATCGTCGTCATTATAACCATTGATTAGGAGAATATTCAGTCCTCTTCCTCCCATATTCTTTGGACCAACGTAACTGTAAGCAATAAAATGACTAAAGAACAGCAACAACAACAACAACAAGCGCACATACATAGACAATAAATTGCCACTGACACAGTGTTATTGTAACAGATGGTGGCTGATGCTTTGGTTTTGAAGGAGCCTGCTGATGCGTAGAAGAAGACTTGATTGGCTTCACATTCATTGATAGCTTCACAAGATGTCAGTCCTGCACGTGTAAAATTAACATAAGAAAAATAATAATATTGCATAATTACAACCACAGTATAATTATCGACATTACTAAAAACAACATCATTATGATTAAAATAACCTTCGTTTGGCTGGATGCAACCAGCAATGGAGCGGAAAGCTTTCGAAGATATCTGAAAATTTAAACGTGAAGATGGTGACTGCTATGGAAGAAGTCAAGTTGAAAATAAAACCTCCTAAATCAAATTTATTAAACATCATTTGAACCTTCTTTAAACCACAATCAGCACTCAGATTATCAAATACAAGCTCACATTTCAAGAGATATTTTATTGCTTAAAAAGATCAAGCCAAATATTAAATTATAAGAAAGTTTACATGTTTGCATCACTCTACATCTAACTAGGCTTAGATTTTTTTTTTTTACAATTTGAGTTAGTGATCATTCGCGACCCTCATTTTGTCGGAATAAAATATATAAAAAAAATAATTACAAAGCAATGCAAATCAATCAGGGCATCCAAAGAACATGATCAAAATCATTGGCACCTGGTCTATGTAAGCTTCTGTGGAGTTGTACTTGAATCCTGAGACAAGAACATTATCAGTTTCAAAAGAACTTATTTCCATGTTTAACTTGGACTTCAAGAATTCCTTCAGGAGGGATTTGCTGAGAATATTATAATTAAATTATTACGAATAAACCTTAATAATTTGAAACAAAACAAATCAGATAAATCACACGTAATACGGATCTTGTGACATGGCTTATCAACTTAAATACAATAACACTAGATAATATTTGAATTGATTTTGTTTGTGTAGTATGATCTTCACAAGTCACCAACAATCCGTTAATGTTACTTCAAATTAGTTCTACTACTACTATCTGCTGCATAAGGCTGTTAAAGCCCCTTAGCGATCATAGTGACTTCTCAAGCTAGTGAAGAAAAGACTGTCAATAGCAAATTCCAATGTGTCTCATGGAGACTTTGATCTCTAAACTGTCTTGGAAAATGCTCTCTAAATCGACACCTCTTTCGATGGGACAATAAGGGACAAAATAAATCCACTGGAGTTGAGTTCCATGCTTAGCAATACTGCTGTGTGGAGCTAATATACCAGTGGATTTATAAACACCAACAAAATCTGATGTCACCCAACATATATCATACATTATGAACTTTTGTTTGTTGTTGTTCTTTTGGTGTCTTTGTTATTGTCCTACTTGTCAAGTTATGCTGAGGACATTAATAAAATACTACTACACAGTGACATCACCTCTAAAACATATGACACTCAAAATGTCTGTCAAGTACAAAAACAATATAGTATGTAGTGAAATATCAAAAACAGCCTGAACTAAAACATACTTTTTAATAAAGTCCTTTAAAATGATAAATTGATTAATTACTTTGCTAAAAAGTTAAATTAGTGGTCACTGGTGACAAAATGTTGTTGCAAGAATAATAAGACCTGTTGTTTAATAACCTTATCAACAAGCTATTACTTAATCGGCTGCTAATTAAGTTATTAACCCTAGCCATTATAAATAGGATTTTTGAAATTATTAATAATGAACTAATTTCACTTAATTAATATCCCCCTTTGTGATCGACAGCATCAATATATTCATTTGCCTCAAATATTTCTGTTTTCGCCTAAAAAGCAGGTGTCAAGCAATAATTAGTTCCGTCTTTTGATGACTATTCGCCTTCGGTAATGTCATTGCTATGATCATCATCATCGTCGTCGTCGTCACAATAATCATCATCATCATCATCCATTGATTGCATCAGTGCATTAGCAGCATCACCAAAAGCTCAGTTGAGAAATTAATAATCTATAATTATTAATTGAATGCATCTATGATGGTGGTGGTGATGATGATGCCAATAACTAACTTGGTAAATTCTCCTGTTATCAATACAAAGAACTTGTTCATTGGAAGCATCAAATCCTCAATTGGCAATGAACCATTGGCTGCAATAACAATATTATTACAATAACAAACATAATATTACAAATTATTGTGTAATAACATATTTTATAGTTAAAACAATAGTTATATTAATTATTGACATCTTAGGATTACATGTGACAGCTACTAAATCAAGCCTCCTTGTAATCCAAAGTGATGCCAATAATGATGTTAAAACCTGGAAATGAAAGCAGCTCACATTCGCTCAATAAAAATGACTCCATGGTGTACATGGAAACGTTGAAGGCTGAAAATAACAACAACAAGGCTTCAATTTGAATATCTCATACAACTTTAAAATTATCTATTTGTACTGGTAAAATGTTGAGACTAATTCTATGTTGCTACACTTTGAACCTATTTTTATACAGTGCTACTCATGATATATTTTGACATTCATGATTGTAGTCATGATAATTACACCTTGTTATTCATTATTATTATTAAATATTATATTATATTAAAATATATTGTATCATATCATATCATATCATATCATATCATATCATATCATATCATATCATATCATATCATATCATATCATATCATATCATATCATATCATATCATATCATATCATATCATATCATATCATATCATATCATATCATATCATATCATATCATATCATATCATATCATATCATATCATATCATATATAAAGAGTGACTTCACTAACAATCCACCAATAAAAGATGAATGACATTGTCCACAGGAGTCAAAATATTCCTGAAAAGATGGGAATATATACGATTAATGCTGATCACTTTTATTTAGTCATTCGTATTACAACCATTTTATTAGATATTCATGATATCATGATAAAGTATTTATTAATGTAAGTGTAACACCATTGTTATTGTTAGGTTATAAACATTATAACAGATATTACTATAAACATTACAATAATTTCCATTAAGATCAAAATTTAGCAGAACTAAATGTGTTTCTTTGTGGATAACTTGCTAACCTAAATCAAATTTATTAAACATCATTTGAACCTTCTTTAAACCACAATCAGATTAGTCAGATTATCAAGCCCACTTTTCAAGGGATATTTTATTGCTTAAAAAGATCAAACCAAATATTAAATTTTAAGAAAGTGATTGATGTCATTGGTGCTGATATGAGTAACAAATGACTTGATGTTGCTCATTTCACTGTTACATTGGTGCTCTCCACTGGTGCAGCACTGATTCCGCAATAATATATTACAAAATATTATTATTGTTATTATTATTGTTATTATTATTATTATTATTATTATTTTCATTATTAATATTATTATCATTATCATTATTATTATTATTATTATTATTAGTATTATTATTATTATTATTATTATTATTATTATTATACATGTTCAATGAATGGAAAACAATGTTTATACATCAAGACTATTTACACACTTTTGATGGTAAACAGAACTTCCAAAGAAAGTGATTCAAACTTTATGTTATGTAAGAAATCACATTGGTCCTTCATATTTAAACAAGCAATTGACTTAAATTTACTTAAATAATAAATCATTTAAGTGCTTATCACCATATATATGGGCTTTGATGGTGAGGAGCATGTAACTTTGACAAAAGTTTCTATCAAAGAATGCTTGAAACCAGGTGATTCTACTTGATAAATGATGAGAAATAATATTAAAATATTATTGTTGTATATATATTAGTGTTGAAATAATTTTTAAAATTATTTAAACACTAAATAGCAATAATTGTGCTTGAGCAATTTTAAAATGCAGTTCAACAAAACAGTTTCAGAGCTAAGCATGCCTAGCTCCTTGAATTGTTACTTTACAATTCTTAAATGTAAAATCAAATGGGAAAAATTCCATAATGGAACATAACAATATGTTAATGCTTAAACGTTTCCTTACAACTTCTGGGAATCCTCAATTCATATATCACAAAAATGTATAAATAATGTCATAATAAGTATTAGTTGCTTCACAAACACAACAATGGTCTTTGAAAAGTGTAATGAAAATACATTTCTAATAAGAAAAAAATAAATATTTATCAGAATTGATGAGGCACTCACATTGCACCATTGATGAAAAGGGTTAGTTCTTTTTGACCTGTCAGTGACTTTTCCACTTTAGCCATGTAGTGCATGTGGATGTGATGACAGGTGACATCCTCGTGGATTGCTGGTGATGAGGATGGTGATGATGATGATGATGATGATGATGATGACAGCAACAATGATCATGACAGAAATGGTGTTAACTTTGTTACAATGCACTTATTACATTTTTGTAATTTTAATTTGTCAAAAATGATTTTAATTTGGACTTTAAAGACTTATCAAATGAAGTCGATTTAATGGCCAACATCATCGTCACCATCGCAACCGCCATCATCATCAACATCATCTTCTGTAATTCTCCACCAACATCAATTAGCTGCACCAAATTTGAGTTCAGAGTATCAAGTCCAATGAATATTGCGATAATGTTAATGACAATGGATGATGATGATGATGATAATGACGACGTTGGAACTAACTTAGTTTAGCTTTAGTTTGCAAAATGTCTCTTCTGTCTGAAATGTAAATGTAAATGTAAGTACAACACAAACTTTAGAAACAAATCCTTTCTATGATATGCATTATTTACAAAGTGAAAAAATACAGTAATGCAAAATCATAAATAATACAATGAAGCATCATCATCATCACTGACTCACCCCAGGTTATGTATGTCACTTCAAATATCACCAGAATGATGGATATCACCAACACCTGAACGAAATGTCTAGCACCTGAGATGCAATAAGGTCGTGCTTAAAAGGTTAACTGGTAATAATAACCACTTACGTCATTCATTCCATAAATACAAATATAAATTTTGCCAATAATAATATTAACAGTAATGCTATTACGATATTCTGATAATGCACAATTTTGGTATACTAATAATGTTGTTATGTAATAACAATAATGTTATTGTTAACTGGAGTTTTAAATTGTGAGATAGCACGTAAAAGCAGATTAAATGGTTTTATGTCTTTGGCTGGAAAAAAGGGCTCGGATATTTATGTAATGGCATTGAATTGGTAACCATAACATTTAATTACTCTATACTAAGAAAGATGCTAATAATTATTTCCTTTTAAAATAAAAATAACATGCAAAACAATAACAATAACTTAATTACCAATTATTATGCCATCAATTATAAATAAATAATCACGTGGTAAGTTGCCTGGAAGACAGCAAAAGGAAATTAAATTTCAATTAAAGCATCAATTCAAATAATAATGATAATAATAATAATATTAATAACAACAACATGTCCATCCATCCAATGGTAATTTAATGACTTGACTCAACAGTCACATGAAATGTTAGCCTTCCCAAACATTTTGTACCAGCAACACCTGCTGTTTTTATCACTGAAAAACTTCTGATCTTATCTTCATCATCTTATCTCCATTATCACATGATCTCTCATTTTACATTCCTACTTTTGATAGTAAAGATGCAAATGGGTGGTCCAAAGATCACAAGGCAGCTTTTATAAGCAAAAATAACAGAAAAAAGAACAGTTGGATTTTTCTAAGAACCACAAAATAATACTACTTACTAGTATTAATTTTAATCATTACAATGGTCTAAGCTGGGATAAAATCCTTGATGTGTTGGTTTTAATGCAAAAATGTTTTGCTCCACAATGACTAAAATTGGACCTAATTACAATTGATTTTCAGGACAATTAGCTTTTACCTTGATGAATGTATCTAGGCAGAGAGCCAATTGATTAGCAGCCAAATTATAATTATTGTCTCACATGATCACTATTTGCTTTTAATAAACATAATACAAACTAGCATAAAATCTAAATTCTGATATAAATGACTGTTTTTGTTAATGCAACTCATCATGTTTGGTGTCAAAATATAAAAAAAATATGGACAATTCATTTGAAATCTATTTTGAGTGATTATGGCAACACTTTTATCAATTGTCATTCTGTTTAGAGCAAACTCCACCTGTAGACCTCATTTAACTGTAATATTTAACATTCCATCCACAAACATTCCTTCTCCAAACACTAGTGCATCATAACTCCTCCACCCATACATATATAGCCATGTGTCAGACATTTATTTTGCAGTGCATTAAAGAAACTCCACATAAAAAATATACAAAATATTATTGTTTCTCATCAAACCTTCTAAGCTAAATCAAGAAGTTATCAAGTTTAATTCAATGAATTTTGTTTATCATGATGACATATTTTCGCCATTTACAAAGGTGTGTAAATTTAAAGAAATTTCATTGCAATGGCATTGAATAGTTAATTGACAAGAGTAACATTACTCATTAACATTACATGTACATCACAATTTTGGTTCAAGTCATTTCATTAGTACACCGACGAAACACGTTTTCATTTAGCTTAATATCATTTATTTTAGCACCCATTTCTGAATTTTGTAATCTATAATATTCTGCTCAACAAAGAAAATTCAACTCACGAATATATGGAAAACAAAGGAACATCTTTTCTCTGGCCTAAGTTTTAACACAACTATCATCATTAGAACGCAACAGAATTCAATTAACGTGATGTCAACGCAACTGCACAAATTGTAACTGTATTTAAAAGTACGCCTTTCGTTTTAAAATAACATTTTAAATGCGATAGCGGCAAATTACAATCGTATTCTTGCAGAACGGCGGCTCAAAACATGTAAAAGTAACCAAGACAAGAAGATTCCTTTGACTTTGCCGCCTGACAATTCACATGACAGAATCAGTTTCATTTGAAGTTGAGTTCACTCGTTGGGAAATTTATGGTACTTAAAGATTTTTTTTACATAAAAACTGATTTGCAGTACAATCGTGGTGTTCATTGCACATTATAAAGCCAATCGCAAGTTTGAAATATTTAAATTCCAATCGAATTTAAAATCGTCGAAAAGCATGTCTCCTTATAAAAGATTTTAAAATATTAATATCAAATTTTTGGTTATGCACGGCATACTTCAGAAAATAATGATACGAAATAATTATGTTGTATACATTTAATTTTTAAATTCTTTCTTTCAGCTTATGCACCTTTTTCCTCCCGCTTAAATAAATTCTTATGAATTTTGCGTGTTTGAAATGTTGGCGAAGAAAACCGCTAATAGCGAATCGCCTGAGAAGCTTAATCTAATACCTGGTGCCTGGTCGAAATCATTTGAAAGCTATTTTTATATATTTCTCTTTGTTCATTTCAGTCAGGGGGATTCAGGGAATGAAAAAGCAGACACGCAATTGAACGGTATTTAAGCGGACGAGTTGATAAAGCTTTTGCACCATCTAAAGTAAGTTAAAGCAAGCGTTTGATACATCAATGTACATTGTTTAATTGTTGGTTTTAGTCAGTGCCGGATTAAGCCTGTGGGAGGCCTGGGGCCCGCTTGGAAGGGAATCCCCTTTAGGGACCATCCATATATGACGTCTACACGAAAACTGGATTTTGCACCCCCCCGTCCACAAGTATCCACACCCATTTACACACCAGCAACATAAAGTGCACATCTATCTCCCTAATTTAAAGGCCGGTACAATGACCCTCCATGCAGGTATACGAGTCCACGACAAGACAACGCAAGGTGAGAGTGAGAGGCCCCCTCACGACATCTAGGTTTAAAATTTATAAGTAGCTTTGTTTTACTACATTTTTACTGCGTTTATTGTTTTTATGGACTTCCACATTCTGCATGGTTTTTCAAGCTGGTCAGTGACGACACAGCAGTATTTAGATCGAGTTTTGCGTGTTGTAGATTTTTATTAGTAAGCGTCTGTTCTTTGCAGGATGTCATTCCAGAAGACGTTGTAAATACCTGTTTCAAGCTGATTTATCTGTCTGAACAGTCCTTTTGCTTCACAGCGCACACACCCTTTTTCTTCAATGTCATCATCAATTTGTGTCCGTACATCCTTAATCTGCTGTTAGTCATGCTTAAGTGCCTTCGTTGCGTCAGCTCTGCAGGACCAACACGTTGTTGTGACACGTTTGAGATTCAATGACGAATCAATGATGAATGTTTCAAAGCCTCAGTCAAAAGTTGATGCCGATGCGTTGAAATTGTGAAGAAGACGAACATCTTTTCAAGGATGTAAAACAAATGTACAGCATTCGAGCAGCATTATACAGCATTTTTCCAAACCAAGTTTAGAGAATGTGTTGTACAAGGAATCCAGGATGCAAGACTGTTCTTTTCTCTCACTTTGGCTTGTAGACCATTGCACTTACCACTCATTGCAGATGCATTGTCGTAGCTTTGTCCGCGATAGTTTCCCAGATCTAGGTCATGTACATGTATCTTCAAAAATTCCATCAAGGCATTGAACATCTCTTGAGCGCCATAGCCTTTGTTTGCCGTGAATATTACAAAGCTGGGCCATCTTTTTCCAAGTACCTCAATACAAGGGCCAGTTGGACAATGTGGGCTGCATGGGGCATAGAATGCAAAGATATGGAGTAGTACTTTGATTTCTTATCTCGAGAAATGATTTCTCCGAGGACTTGTTCACCCATTACACTGACAAGCTCTTTCATTATTATAGATGACAGATGTATTGTCCCTTGCCACAATTGGCTTGAGTTTCGATATGCAGTGCAAGAAAGTGGCGTACTGGGCGATGAGTTCAAGAATACCCAGAAAAATTCCACTTTTAGGTGATCCAACCAACTCGTTGTCTCCTCTAAATGCTAAGTCATGCTCGGCAATAAATTTAATAACACTGACTACTCGTTTCAACACTGGTCTCCAGTACTGCTCTAGACGCTCGAGCTGTTGTGTCATTTCGTATCGTATCGTATCCGTATCATTTTTCGAAAGCCTATATTGGTGGATGGCCCGGGGCCAGGGCCATTTCGCCCCCCCCCCCCCTTAATCCGACCCTGGTTTTAATTTCAAATGCTCCAGACAAACCAAAAATCTATCGTGCTCTTAGCCAACATTATGTGAGTATCTGTAAAAATCAAAAACGCCGGTTAGAAATTGTTTCCTGAACACAGAATCGTGAATATGATGAATATATGACAAGGTAGTAAAATGATGGGCTTTACTCCTTAAAAAATATTTGGAAAAATGGGATCAAAATAAGGTCTATAAATAAATAAATAATTCGCCTGAAGTTAACGGGTCTATAATTCAGTTGAGAGATTTGATTCCAAGAAGATTCTATCACTAATTACAAGTTATTTAAATGTTCAAGATGATTACCTTAACAACTTTATTACATTTTTCGCATTTGTTCAGTTATTTGGTAGTATAGGGGTCATACATAAATTGCGTCACAAGAGCTTCCTCCACTAAGAGACCCTGAATTCATAGATTCACAAAATAATATCGAAGTGTGACGTGCATTATTGATCCTCGGAAACCAAAAGTCTTCTAATCGGAGGTCATTTTCTGAAAAAATTGGATTCTTACCAGAAAGTGAAGAGTAATTTCTATGGTTCCTAATTATGGCATTCTTACATTGTCATTAATATTTTTTTAGACATTTATGGACAGCCCCCATGCGCATAATTAAAGGCATTGCATTGAATAACAAGCTAAAGACGAAGCGTCATTTGGAGCCATTTGATTGTTTTTGCGCACCATTGACTTTTCCAGTTAATAAGGATTTCCCATATTCAGCCTCTGCCAAAATTGGGAGCAAAGGAAATAATGAGCGATCGACAACTTTCTGTTACGACAAGAGTTTGAAACGGTCCAATGGTGGCCCACTATTGGTGGACTTAGATATAGGTGTATTTGCACCTGAACGATAAAGATGCTCCGAAAATGTCGACATATTTTACTTTTGCAATAGTGGCGCTACTTCTATCAGTCGACTATAGTTCGACTCAGTCTTCATTTCTTTCGAGTTAGTTATTTTGATGTTTCCTTGCTTTTGTTTCTGTAGGAAAAATCGCTTTGATTTCCAAAGAGATATTTCGATAATTCTAATGATTTTGGAGATAATGAATAAGAATCTTAATTTTAACTAGAGCTTTTTGGATATTTGTTGAACTTTACGGATTTTGAACTGAACTATAATTTTCCTAAGGTTGATTTTGGATTTAGATTAGAGTAATTTTGCTTGATGAACATTATGCAGCACATTCTATGTACTTATACTTTTTGAAATTGTCGTTTAACAAATACTGGGATATTTACCAATTTGTAAATGTCAAGGATCCAAGGCAATTGCTTATAGGCAATGTTACACTCTTTGCATTAAAGTTGTTCTCTTTTATCATCCCTTTGCTTGATGTGTATTCAAATTATGCTTTGAATATTTTTAAGTAACTTAAATTAAGAATTTAACAAAGTAACATTGATGAGTGAGTTCAAGACTTGTTTAAGACTTTAATTAAGGACATGTGACTGAGTGCAATATTTTTTGATTAATTACCACATTCCATTCACTTGCCCATCACTGCATGGTTGGCTCATCTCAGCATGCATGACATCACCCATTCTATTTTGCAGGCAACACAGAATGTGATCGAACATTCCTCGCTTCACAGTCAACCTGGTTTTCCTCTCCAAACTTCCCATTCAACTACACCAAGAGTTTGACCTGCAGGTTGTCATTTTTTGTCGATGAGAGGGTCACTTCATCTTCACATCTTTGCTTCCACTTTACCAAGTAAGCACCTTGTGATGATAATGATTATAAACATGATTTCTATGATAATGGAAAGTTATTTTCATATAAATAAGTTATGGTAGCTAATTTTAGTTAATGTTAATATATAATATGTAGTGCTCTGATGTTCATGGGAGCCAAAATCACTTAGAAAATGGTTAAATAAATAAATAAATAAACTTAATAAATTTACTGGTGACTTTTGATAGTTCTTTTGTATGTAGAATTTAGAGTAATTTTATTCAATCAAAATATTTTAATGATATCATTACAGCAAAAAAAAAGGAAGCTAAATAAATTAACTCAGAGGTCAGCCTTAAGGAAGCGAAACCTTCTGCTATCGGATGCACCCTCATTATAAAATTAAATGTACAAAGTCACTGACAAATGCAAACAAAACAACGAAGCAAATGACCTAATTAAAGGACATCGTAATATATGTTCAATTTATTTTTATATTCGATTTTTTAAAGAGCAAATATAGAAGAGTAAAGGGGCTGGATTGAAATCTTCATTCTTTCATTGGTGGAATAGAAGCATGCAGCCTAGGACTGTAACATTGAATGGAGAAAAGCTTGAAAGTAGATTTAGAGAAAGAAGGACTATATTTTATGTGTGATGAATGATCTGATCTTTCATGAATGATCTGTAATATAAGACAGAAAGTGCATGTTTGTTTGTCCAAGAACTCCTCCCAAACGGGGAACGGTGGCGAAAATTTGCACACGTCATTCTCAATGCCATTTGTAGGTCAACTGTGCTATTTTCAACTTTAAAGTTTTCCAACCTTTTCCTAAATCGCATATCAGCTTGAAACTCGAGAGCTGCTGAAAGAAAGGAGCGTCGTGCTCTCTCACAGTCTAATGTTTAAGACTTCACCTCTTGCGATGGCAGCCCGGGTTCCCGTTGCGGGAGCACCATCCTAATCATCGAGTTCTTTGAGGGCAGGTAGCTTCCTATATTTGAAGGACGTAAATAGTAACAGATGAATAAAAACTGAGTTGGAATGTATCACTGGCAAAGCCAGTTTAAAAAAAGCTGGTAACAAAAATAACCAAAAATGCTTAAAAAACGTATTTTTATGCTGCTGAAATGTTTATTTGTAGAATTGAGTTTGTCGATTATAAATGAGCAAAGATCATAACTTTTAGCAACAACTTTCAGGTTCCATTTGAGGCAGACGGATGGCTGCAGTGATGATTGGCTGGATTTTGAAGGGGTGGGGAAATTCTGTGGAGATGGGTGGATGGATGGAGATAAAACATCCAACTTCAGCATTTTCCAGCCATTCTGTGGTAAAGTTATTACCTACACATTCACTCATAAATCCATCAACTCATTCAATTAAAATTACAGTACCTCTGAATGGTAGGAACAAGTACATTGTGATATTCAGGAGTGCTGATTATAGTTCTGACCTTGGCTTCTATGGTGTCCTTGAAATCTCTGAAAAATCAAAAAGTATTTTTGGGTTGCAAAGGATTTTAAACCATCTAAATTTATTTAAATGTTGAAAACATTTTTAATACGCAGAAGTAACAAAGGTAATTGAACTATAACATATAAATATGATAACATCAATTGTTAATTGTAATGGTTAGTACATAAAGTATTCAGTTAATGTCAAATTGATTTCTATTGTAACGTAATTATCACAATTCTCTTGAAATGTTTAATCAGCAAGCACCACCTCCTTTTGTCCTTTGACAACCTCACTTCCTTGCCTCACTGTTCCCCAAAAGTGCATCTCGAAGGAGGAATTATGTGGACAGAAGCCCTTATGTGAAGATGCATCTGATGTTTCTCTGTATCATGCTGGGTGCTCTGGAGAAGGTGAACAATTTCTATGTGGTGAAAGAAGAGATGATTTAATGACCATCATGGTTGTAGTAATAGTAATGGATGAGGGTGATGATGATATAATTGGTAATCTTTTTTCATGGTGTTTATGAAGAAACAAATTGTTTAATGGTTTTTTAATTCTTAATTCGTTTCTTTCATTTCCAAGAGAGAGTGAAGTTCAGGATTTCTTCATTTGAGGATGTTCTAACTTCATTCACTTCAACTAGTTGGTCCCGTGAACAGGCCATTGCAGTGCCTCCCTATGATCACACCACGTTGTCTCAAGGTCATTATTGTAGCCATCTTTTTGCATTTTGTATTGATCCTGACTTTTGAGTGCCTTATGTATCCAGATAGGACATGCATGCACTTTGTAATCACTCTACCCTACCAGGGGCTACTTCCTGGCGGTGTGGACCGGGTTGCAAGCAGGACACATTACGACTGTTGTCATTACCACTGCATGTGGGAATGCAACCCATTGAGCTAACCTTATCTTTACTATTTTGACCACCAATACCATTTTGTAATCATTATCAAAATAAAAAGAACAAATGTTGCCATTCGACCTTAAATATTTTTACAACACACTTAGCTTTTCACGGCCTTAACAAATAGAACATGGGAGCTAGATCTCTATTGCTTATCACCATCATGATCATTCTTATCATTTCACCTTTTATTCTCCTTCAGAAGGTCACATCATGAAGTCAACAGGTGAAACTTCCATTCTGCAGCTTGAAATTGCCATTTACCCTTCCATTCCCAACAAGTGCCTGTCCTTTTGGTACTTCACTCATGGCACGATCAATAGCTTCCTGGTGAAAGTGAAGACGAGCGGCACCTCGGGTATGGGGACCGTGGTCTGGATGACCCGAGAGGACATGGGATACGGGTGGAAATTGGGTGAGATCCAACTCAGTGGAGATTGGGGATCTACAATCAGTGTGAGATTTTTGAATTGGAAGAGGTTGTTTGGTAATGGAGACTAAGCCTATGGTTGTTAGCTATTGGTATTTAGTAATAATATTAACTAATGCCTCATAGCAAATAGACATTTAATGTTGGTTTCGATTGTCGTGAATTTCGAGAGCATGATCGACAGGTCGTTACAGATTGATTGCAATTCATTCCACAGGTTGCATTTGAGTCGAAGCAGGAAACCAGTGCCTCAGTCTCAATAGATGACATCTCATTGATGTCTGGATTGTGTTCTGGAGGTGAGTTGATGGCAGTTGTCATCATGTTATTGCTAATAATATTAATTTTTTTTTATTTTGTTTTGAATATAGTGCTTTAAGTTGGTTAATTGGAATATTATAATAATGATTAGAAATATTAAATAATGACACGAATTTCATGCAAAACCCGAACATGACTGATGTCGTGACTTCGTAATCTAGGTCATTTTCTTTTGAAACGTTTTAATTTTCAATCCATCTTATTCTGAATATCAAGTAAAAGTCTTGCTCTATTCCAGTAATGGTGATTATGATGTTAAGTAGCTTTGATATTCTTTATATAACCTTGTGAACTTTAGTTATGATTATTATTATTTCATTAATGGTGATTATGATGTTAAGTAGCTTTGATATTCTTTATATAACCTTGTGAACTTTAGTTATGATTATTATTATTTCAACACTTTCAGAGGACATCTCATGTGTTTTTGAATTAAATTCATGTGCCTGGGACTTCCTAGGTGGATTCACATTGTCTCACACGATGCTAGCATTCATCCATCCTCACGGTAATGACATTATTGTAATCCTTTTAGTGATGATGAGATTAATTGAGGAAAATTATGATGCTGAAATCTGCTAATTTACTGTTGCTTGGTTATATCAATGGGTTTTGGATCTGCTTTAGTATTAATTAATTGATTGCATAAAATTCTCATGAAAGTAATGTTATCACAGAGGATAGCATTTTGTTGCCATCTCAGATTTGCAACCAAACCGAAACAAGGCTGCAGTAACAATACTCAGAGACCATTCTCAAGCCTTGATGATGAGCAGGCCCGTAACCTTGAGGTCTCCTATGGCTTGTCTGATGTTCTCTTACAGGGTCGCTTCCAAATCTCCCAACAAGAGTTTAATTCTCATCTCTGGCAAGAAATATGATGGCACTGTTTTGAAATTGTTGACTCTGAAGCCTGGAACTGGATATAGTTGGGATGTCGCAACAGTTGCTTTTGAGACATTTCCATTTGAGGGGAATGTCAGGGTTTGTGTTCTGCTGATTCGTGATCATGGTCATTTAAGGTTTATTAGAGAGATGCTGTTAGTGGATGTTGATTATGTTACTTGCCTTGTCATTAACAGATTCAGATAGAAGCAGTTGCGCAAGGGTTTGAAGGGGTCATTGTCATTGACAACATAACTTTCACTCCTGGCCTCTGCCCCAAATTAATGAAATTGTCAACGCCAAGCACTGTTTCTCCCCATCTGATGACTTGGTCGACCCCTAAGAACAAAGGTTATGAATGTCAGTTCAAGTGCAACTTTGGAACTTCATGCATTGATCAGTCTTTGATCTGCAATGGATTCAAGGATTGCATGGATGCCTCTGATGAAGTCGACTGCCCTAAAACAGGTGGTAATGACGATGATGATGATGATGATGGAGCTTAAATTAAATTAATAAAGTTATGAGCTATTTGTAAATGTTGTTGCACTGCAGCAATTCATAACAAAATATATCAATCCATGTTAGTACAATTATCACATTTATCACATTCATTTTACCATTCACACCTTGAGAGCTGTAAGATGTAAGTTGTAAGTTCTAGCAAGATAATTGTCTCTGTAACAAGAATAAGGAATTTTTCTGTAATAAAGAATTTTATGATAACCACTTCTAGATGCTGAATTATATTAGTTGGTATTCAGTTGATAATCAGTTGGTCACAATAAATCTCATCAGGAGGACCTTTGAAGTACTTCGACAGCACCCTGCAGCCTTCCTTTCTCGTTGCCATAACGGTGGCAGTGACGGTTCTCGTGGTCAGCACCGTGGCCGTCATGTTCTTCGTTGTTACCCGAAAGTTGATCAGAAGGAGACACAGGCCTCCAAGGTACCAATGCTTTTCTTGTTGCTTTATTGGGCAGATTTTGTTGATTGAAATGCCGGGGGAATTTTAATTGTCATTGATGTCTGCTTATTGTTTCTATTAATAAGCAATTATTAGCGGGAACAATGTTGATTGTCATCGAAGTTTGTTTTTGCGTGTACAAGCCAAACGGTTTATGTTTTTCGTGTTTAAGATGACCTCAAGAAATGAATAAAATTAATTGCCCAAGAGCATGCTCCACTTCTCAGGTTCAATTTTGTGGAGATTTCAGAAACCTCAAAAACGTTGGGAAGATCAATTTATACTCTGCAAATTTAAGAGTTCTTTATAAAAAAAAAGCACGCCACTAACGACAGTCGAATACACACTGACATGTGTCAACATGTCACGCATGAGAACATGAAGTCAAAAAGCTTGAGAACATAATCAGTCATCAGAATGATAGAAGTTAATTAGCTTATGGAACATATTATTATTATTGTTATTGCTATTGCCATTATTGTTGTTTTATGATTTGTTGGTTTATTATTGTTACTATTGTTATTATTATTATTATTAATAAAAAAAATTATTGTAATTATTATTGAAGTGTGACTCATACTTTATCATAGAAACGAATGGTAATCATCATTCTTTGTTACAATTATTAAGGGCCAATACAAATAGTAATGTTATTATATTTCACATTTATTAAGACCCAGGCATTCGCTGTCGGGTTGGGACCAAGCGGACAGTCCCTCTGACCACCCAAAGCCACCTCCGTACTCCCTTCACCCACCCCCATATTCTCACCAGGCACCTCCTTACACTTCAACAGAGCAGATCAACCTCAAAGACTTTGATTCCCCACTTCTTGCCCTTTCTATTCAAGAGAGTCCACTTTGATTGCTGAAAAAGAGGAGGAAGGTGACAGTACAAATATAAATATGATGAGGATATTATTATGATGATGTACAGAGGTAATACTGTAATATTAACATGTTAATATTAAAGTTGATGCTATGGTAATAAATAATGTGATGGGATGAGGCCCACATGAAAGACCATGATTGTCCACACATTAACAATACCTGCTTCTATGATCATTTTGAATATATGTGGGTTGAGAGACATTGCTCATCATTACTGGTTACTTGAGTTTTTATTGCATCAGACTTTTGTTGACAGCAACTCCAAACTGTTTGTTGGCGTTTGCGAGTGCATTCAGTGCTCTCTCTCATTTGCCAAGTGCATCCGTTCCAGTCACATTTTCGGCCTCACTTGAAAAGCATTCGCGTTTGAACCCCGGCTTTTTCATTTTTGTTCATCTTAAATTATTAACATTTTATGTAGATTTTGCAAATACACATTTACCAAACGTTGTCTTCGTGAGTTACATATTTGGTTTTCGGTTGTTTTGCAACGGCTGATTGATCCAAGACCAACATCACACCTCTCTGCCTGCACAAAATTGAGGTGAGATGGATGACAACAAGCTATGTGTGGGACAGTGCTGTCACATTTCTGCAGTGGTTGGAGCCCACATCAAAGGTGTGGTGACCCTCGAAAAATTCCTTTGTGAGGATTTTGATAAGAATGGGGCTGTAAGGTGAGAATGCCTCAAGAAAGTTATAAACATTTTAAACCATAAATGTTCTCAAATCTTTGTTTATTTAAGTATGAAATTTTACTGATATTTATTACAGCTTCGACCGATTGATATTACACAGTTAATTACAATGGCTGAAAACTGATAAAACTGTGTAATCATACTTGCTACTCTCATTAAGAAATATTTAAGGAACACCAGAATTTCAAAACTCAAGGAATTGTTCAAAAATCAAAAAGCAAAATGTTGCCACATCAGTGCTAGTTGCCAGTCTGCAACTGTCAGTGCATCTCATTTGAGGAAGAGAATGAAAATATCTTCAAGGGAGCAGATAGCAACAATAAAAATAATAAATACGAATAATATTAATTATAGCACACGCCGCATTTACGAGAAAGGATGAGAAATTTGACATTCCACAACAATAACTCAAATTTCACCAGCAAAACTCAAGCTTGAACAAAAAACAGTGAAGAAATTGATTGGAGAAGTAACAAGAATTGAAAAGAGAAACAGCAGGAAATTGATTCAAAACAAAGACCAAAATTACAACAACAATACCAACATTCTAAATGCGACCCTCAGTCAGCTAGGTGTGTGAGTTCCAAGAAACAATATAATCCGAACAGAATTCTCCTCAAATAATTAGTTAATTATAAGCACCCTCACCAATTACAACAATTGCAACTAAACTAACAGTAATTCAAAATAATAGCAAGAAAAGTGTGATTAAATAAAAGCACTAATTAATTAGTTTAAAACCAAAACCATGATTATCATTAAGAGCCTAATTATCAGGGACCGAGATTCAAACAATTGCAAGATGCACTCTGAAAAAAATCACAAAAAGATGATGACAAGAAGCAAGAAAAATAATTACATCCATGTCACCACTGTTGGAATGATACACATGATATGATTTCAAGAGGGACGCACACCTGCGCATAATTAAAAGAAAAGAAAAAATATAAAAATTATTACCGTTCTTATTATTATCATCATTACTGCTATGCATATTCCAACAACTGAGCAGAAAATGAAATATTATGACCATCAGCCATCACAAATTGTCGTCGTCATCATCACATCTTTATGATCACCATCACGATCAATATGAGACCATTGGATAAAACCGAAAAAAATTTATAATCGCATCAACAGGAAGAAGCATCATTTGAGGCTGCCCAAACTGTCGTGCAGGGACACTTCTGATGAGTTTTTTGTTCGACTCCCCTCAAAGAACGAATCATCATTCTCCATGGAGGTCACGGCAGTACACAAGTAGTTTGTGTATTTGTCCATTTTGAGCAGGGAACTATCCGAGAGAGGAGCCATGGGAGAAAATTCCTCCATCAGGTTCCTCGAGTCAGTTGTTGCTACAGAGAGCTGGGACACACTTCCGGGTCCAGAGAGGTCAACAAAATTTGGACGAGCAGGGCTTCTCGATTGGTCAGGATTCTCTTCAAAATGGCCTTGAAACTTTGAATTATTGACTTCGACTTTCCCTTCCACTGCTTCACTGTCACCGATGTCTTCCGAGTGGATGAAACTGAATTTGTCTTTATCAATGCTGTTCCCATCCTCGGCCTTCCTGCGCGATCCGACCGACAATATCTCAAACCCATCCTCCGTTCCAGTCAGCTGAGAAGCTTCGGATTTCGAGTCCTCCAAAGAATCGGCCTGCAGTCTCCGAGTCTTGTTGAGCTCCTCCTTGCCAAGAGGTGCCAATATGGGGAAGGAGTTTGGATCCACCTCCTTCAAATGTCGATATGGAGAAGGCTTTCTCGAAGGTGATAGATCTCTCACATCTGTGTTTTCTTGTAAATTCTTATGCCTATTTTCAGGTTTTTGGAGATCAGCAAATGAAGCCTGACTCTCAGAGGTCGAGACCTGCTTGGGTTTGAGTTGATTCCATTTTTCTTCAAAGAAATCAAGGTCAGCCTGGTGCTTGCTTGAGACGAGATGGAGGAGCATGATCCTCAGCTCTCTGACTGTAGGCCTCTCACTAGGTTCATACCTCCAACACATTTCCATCACTTCACAACTGATGATTTTGATAATAATATTAACATTACATTAATTTTAATAATATTAATATTGTTATAACCCTGAAAATGCCATCAATTAATTTTTAAAGTTATATTTATGTTTAATTAGTTTTCGATTATATTCACTATCTTTTAGTTCTACGGCGAGACAAAAATCTCAGATAGAAG
>MPNW01000461.1:75449-92277 GCA_011800805.1 Hirudo medicinalis
AGCAGGATTATTGCGTAAGCGTGGTATTTACAGTTAATACCACTCAGTTGATAACTGAATATTTGCTGGAACATCCCAACAATAAACTCGGCATAAATTAAGCCCCGTCGTTTATTACAATATTATATTAATTTTATTAGTAGTGATATGTCGATATTTTGAATTTATATTTTTAACTTCTTATTATAGAAACATGGTTGTAAATAAATAATACTTCTGTTTTAAAAGAAGCAAAATTTACTAAACCAATGTTATTAAAATAATTACCCAATAGCCTAAAATCAGTCGTTTTAAGCACCAAAAACACTTACAGATGAGTGAGGTTGTCAACAGCAACATTGGGCTTGGACAGCTTGACAATGCGTTCCTTAGCCACAAGTCTTATGACATGAAGGTCATTGAGGTCAGAGTAGGGAAGGTCACCACATCTTAGTAACTCCCACATCACCACACCAAATGTCCTAAGGAAAACATGCCATCACAAATACAATGTGAATGCAGCACTTCGAGCAATAACAAAATAACAGTATTAATTTCCAATGCCAACAAAATCACTTGCAAATGACAAGTGAATGCTTGTATGAAAACTGTCAGTGATAATGGACCACCTGTCGAATTCATCGTATTACAAAATTTTTTACTTTAAATAAATTATCTACCGATGATGATAATGGTGATAGTGATGATGGATTGCGAAGAATAATTGGTCAATTTTACACTGAGTTAAATACAGAGTTATGAAGGTCTTAAATGACTTGAGTGGCACACTGTATTTCTAAAGGTCCAAACTAAGATGCAAATACATTTCTATCGTCTGCACCACAACAATCATCATTAACTGGAACCATCTATATTATCAATTTTTTAATCTGTTTAATAATTATCTATAATAAATATAATATAAAACAGAAAGTGCATGTGTATATCTGTCCCAAGAACTCCTCCCAAACGGTGAATGGTAGCGACTCGAGATTTGCACATATCATTCTCAATGCCATTTGTAGGTCAATTGCGCTATTTTCAATTTTCAACTTTCACCTTTACCTAAATCACTTACAAGCTTTAAACTCAAGAGCTATTTGGAGCAAGGAGCATTGTGCTCCAGCATGGTCTGATGTTTAAGACTTCGCCTCTCACGATGGCAGCACATTATGCAATGAACTTTAATCAAATAAATGAATAAATGATGGCAGAGTGATCTGAATCCAGTTGCGGGAGCACCCTGCTAATCACCCAGTTCTTTGAGGGCAAGTAGCTGGCTGAATATGAAGTAAGTAAGTAATAAAATTAATTATACTGATAAAAAAAATGAGTTTGACTGATGAAGCCAGTTTAAAAAAGCTAGTTATGCATATGCAAACAGAAACACATTAGAGTAAGAATGAATTTATTTTCTAATTTGACTAAAATTAAACTGCTTTTTAAAAAGATTAAAAAATGTAGTAATCCAAAAATCAATCATCATCATCACCGGCAATGACTGCAGCTCTTGTCGCAACCACAAATCAATGAAAGGCAGTTGATTTTTGCGACGTCTCTTGATCAAAAGCTTGTCAGACGATCACGACTAACTCAACATTACTACATTTCATGCTGCATTACTGTGCAGTTCAAATAAAAAGCCACAAAAAAATGTTATAGGTTAGCAATAAGAGGTGAGAATATCATTACCAACAATAGCAAACATGAAATTAATAGTAATGCCATACAGTTAACACTACCATAGTTACTTTAGTTCCACTTTTGTCAGTTATAGTTAATTAGAAGTTCCGATAAAATCTTGGTTGCAGTTTTTTTGTTAAAGTTTTAATTCGTTTAATTCCCACATTTCTTTGTTTCAAATTCTCTAACTCCCACAAATGGATGGCAGCTTTTGAATGCACTTTGAGATTGCCAGTGTTTACTCAAATATAATTTTACTGCAAACAATGCCATCAGAGCCACCAGTCCTTACTTTTGCAGAAAGTCGACCACTGCTAGCACACATGTGTAGGCTCAATGAAAACAAACTGTAAACTGTAGTTAACCATAATATTTTAGTTCACTAATTTTTTTTAGTTACTCACAAATAAAATTAACTATGAGCACAACACATCACAAATGCTCAGTGATAATCAATAGGTATGGCAGACACCATCATTAAAATATCAAAAGTAATGTAAATGCAATGATGATGATGATGATGATGATGATGATGATGATAACCCACCAAATGTTGGCTTCCCTGGTTGCCCTGTTGACTCTCAAAACATCAGAAATGCTGAGCGACTCTGGCGCCATCCATCTAATGGGGATTGACACCCCCTCCTGGTCATGATAGTAATCCTCCTTTAACAGTAACATTTCAATTTTGAAATGGACAAGAACTTGACAATGACCATATTAACTAATGCAATTGATCAGTGCCACAAATACAGAATAAATATTTAGATTAGCTATAAAATATATGTACTGTAATCACAACATGAATAGGAAGAACTTTAATGACAATAATACTTTAATGACCTGCTAGGATAGTATTCTAGATCTCTATAGTATTTACAGATTATCAATAATAAACAACAAATAAAATTGTTGCAATGCAAAATAACATAATAATTACCACCATTGGTACTACAATCATTAATAATTACAAATGCCAGTGTTATTTGATTCTCAAATGTTAGCTTACAAGTTATTTAAGCACATATTTTAAGTGCACAAATACCCAAAACAAGATGTGAAGGTACTATAGAAGCCCCAATCAAAATAACCATCTTAGAAATGCAAACGATTGGATAAAAAAAAACTCAAAAGAATCATCAACAGGGGTTAAACAGAAATAAAAATCAAGTTCTGATATTAGAATTGAAACAGGATGTCTCTGATGATGCTGTCGACATTTGTTCCTATGAAACACATTAATATAATAATATTATATAAATAGTAATACTCACATTAAAAGAATACAAGAAAATACAAGTACAAAATACAAGAAAAAAAGATTAATTTGCTACAACCCACTCTAAATTGAATCTATTCTCTCAACATTTCATTTTGCAAACACACAAGAAGAAAAGCAAACCCATTGCATAGCTCATCACACTAAAAATAAATCATTAAATATTAAATATTATTACCAGCTAAAATTGCACCCACCTTGAAAAGTTGTTCAGCCAATCCATAATCCCCAATCTTGATGCCCAAATCAGAAGTCACCAGGCAGTTCCTCATGGCAAGGTCTCTGCAAAGAAGTGAGGGATTTACTGGCAAGTACTTCTTCACATACTTATTTGGAATTAAATTCGATTATGTACTTGTTTTGACTGCTTAGTATCATTTTTACATGCACCAGACAGGATGTAATAATATTTTAAAGATTACCAAAAAAAATAATATTATATTGAAAAACAAATATTTTTAAGGAATGAGCTAAAAAATCAAGCAGCTGAAATGTAAATAACTGTGCACTCATGAAGGACCCACATTAATATTGGAAATGATAGATATTTCAAATATTTTATTAATTCATCAAAACAACAATTAATTTATAAAAAAAAAATATTTTAAAAAAAATTAGCATCTTAAAGAAAACATTTGCAACTAAATAACCATCAGGAACCATAATCAGATCAGGTTTCATATTAAAGGAGCATAGTAACAACATCAGCATGAACATTTACAAACATTACTTTTTGAAATTAAATTATTGCTAATTACCTTAACAATCTAGGCCTCTTATTATTTTAAATATGTGCACTGATTACCCATCCATCACACCATTGTCATCTTCAAAATTGTCGTCATCACCTATTACGCTCTTGCAACAGCAAATCCTCTCTATCCACTCATTCTCATCAGCCACATATCAGGTCACTTTCATTTACCTTCCTCCATCAAATGTTCATCAACCAATCCTTAAATCATCACCATTTGTCAACTGAGGCTTTTCATATGCTTCCCCAACCATCTGAAACAAACTTCTTTTCCTCAGCAAACTCTAGGGCCCATCCAGAACCACTTGAAAATGAACCCCAGAGAGCCTCTGATTCTGTGCGTACGGCACCATATAAACCAACTATCATTACTATTATTTCTATTATGTAAAGGTGTTGGCTAATAAAAAAATAAAAAATAATAACCAGAATAATGACAACAGCTGCAATAACAAATTAAGTAGCTGACCTGTGAACAAAGTTATACTGATGCAAGCATTGAAGACCAGCAGCTATATCACAGAGCATGTTGAGCTGTGTGCCTTGTTGTGTCAGATGATCCAAGGTGCCCTTCTGCGACAACATGAAGCTCTTCAGGTCACCCTGGTGATGATGACTTAATTATTCTAACATATAATAGCATTTGTCCACATTGCTATCGTGTAAAAAAATATGCAACTAAATGTCATGCAATGTTATCATCATTGTTAAAATGTTCATCTCTGAATCTAATGCAAGAATGATGGCAGGGTCATCTTCACCACTAAAACTCACATTTTGGCAAAATTCAAGAATAGTGAGAAGAGGGGTGGTTTCAACACATTGGTAGAATACCTTCAGTACATTGGCATTCTCAATCTCACTGAGGAGTGAAAGGGTTTGTTGAATTAAGCTTCACTGGATGAATTGTTACTCAATGAATGAAATGTGATTACATATCAATGACCGATCAATGCACTTAAAGTGTAACAGTAACAGCAGCCGAGCGAAGAATATATTTAATCGGAGTAATCTACGACCTCAACAGATTGTTGTGCATTTAAATAGGATCATTGTAGCAGCTAAAAGAAATGCGACGGCACTAATAAGGATTAGGCTGCAATTATCATAATTCATTACCGATATGCGAAGGCCTCTTGAAGAAAGAAAGACTTGTCTAGATTCGAGACTCCTTCTTTGAGCATCATTACCATCACCTTGGTCTTTTTCTTACCCGGTTGAATGTCATGCGCCTCGCCTTGCAATACCTGAGATGGATCGATTGAAAGAACAACAGTGAGTTAGGTGAATGATATCGGAATCAATGCATTACCATTATCGAGACATTGCTTGGTATTTTAGTATTTATAATAAATAAAACGTATTGTGGGGTGAAATAGCAAGGCTAGCAAAATTGGCAAAAATATTAGTAATGATGATGGTGAATGTATTTAAAGTGTTTAAGTGGATAAGGGAGCAGGTGTAATGAGACGCAAGTGAAGAATAACAAGTTGTTCCTGCCAACTGAGTTGAGTTCCATAATCTTGTCAACTGAGCTTAAAAATTGATGACGGAGTTAATTCACTTAACGTGAGATCGTCGATGCTTGCGTTTTATTTGACTTAAATAACAAATTCATTACCAGCAACATGCAAAGTGTTGTATTGCAGCTGATTGTCATCTATTAGTGTTTAACATTTATTATTTAAAAAAATTAATGTTTTTAACATTTAATAATATGAAGCTAATATATCGAGTTAAATTCAAGGGGATAATCACTTTTCCAAACCATCCTGTTCCGAGCTCCTTAATGTACTGGAGTTGGCTTCTTGGGAAAGTTTGCCTGCTGGAGCCTGTCGATTGGTCAGAACATGACTAATTATATTGATAATGGTCAGTTTAAATTATAATTATGAAATAAGCATTATAATTGTGATTTAACACCATCAGCCATCATTAAAATTGATATCATGGTGAGGAAAGGGTATTCATCTAGATAAATTAGAAAAGAAGATCTTCATCATCATAATTATGCCCTACTGCACTAGAACCTCCTTCATTATTTATTCATTGCCATCATCATTGCCGCAAAGCACACGAAGCAAACAAAAGAACCAACTGAAAATCTTTTCTATGGTCTTCCTGGTCTCTGCATCAAAAAAATAATCCTCTTCATCCACAATGCTGTCTGTCCGCTCTAATCTGAGTCGAGCTATTTTGGGCCTGACTTGACCAATGTTCGACCAATCAGAAGATCTGCTCTTTCGTCTGTGGGAGAGGTCAGGCAAGGGCTCAAAGTAGACCTGCTCGACATTGTAGCCATCAGTGACATCTCGAGAACTGTTTACAACCGGAGGGTACATTGGGAAAGATGCAGGAACTGTTGAGATGGCGATGTCATTGAAAAAGGCATCCTCATTTTCCATATCCTGCACAGCATTAATTAATCAATTATTGGTATTTATGCAACAATGATGTTTAGCAACCGAAGTACACTAGTTAAATTAAATCAACACCCTTATTACTTAATGAGGCATTTTCAATAAGTCGTTAAGGTTAATTAACATGACCACCAGTTTATTAATACAAAAATTATTTAAAATGTGATTTGATGCTGAAGCATAACCCATTACTGGTGTTAGCCATGTGAGTTGATGCAATGACTATGACATCTAATTGCAAGGAATTCAACTTCAAACCAAAAAATAATAGAAAAATTAAGTTCCTATATTTTACCCCTATTCAACAAACTCATGTATTCAGTCACTGTTTAGACAGCATATGGGAATTTTGTATTGAACACATTTGTGCAAATTTTATGTCCTCTGGATAAATCTGAGGTCAATGATAGTTTATGTAACAGTAGAGAAACAACATAGCCTAGCAGGCTCACCTAAGAAAACCATTTTCATGGTTAACAATCACCTGAGTGACCATTAAAGAAATTACTTCCAAAAAGAAAAACTTATAAATTATAGAGTTTTAAAGTAACAATTAATTAATTCACAAAACAATGAAATCTTTTGCCATTTAAGTCAAGACTTTATATGGCCAAAATACCTTGAAAGAATTATCAGGACATAGCTTGGAGAAGAAGTTCCTGACTCCCAAACAAAGTAGGACAACTAGTGAAATGCAAGCAAGAGATGCCAAGCTGATGGTCATAAACGAATTTTCATACTTTTGAGAGTTATCTACAAATGAATATGCGAATGATTTCGACTGTGCCAATTCAGTGGCGTTGACTGACGGTCTTAGCCGCGCTCCATCCGTAATAAAAATAACCTGAATTGTATGGGTTTGCCGCTGTGCAGGAAAATATCAAAACAAAACATAACACACTAAATCCAGTTGATTTGGTTTTCTTATCCATAATCCAACGAGCTGCTCTCGTCAGTACTTCATTTATCAAATAATCAGACGCATAAAGAGCTTAAAACTAACTAAAAGTAAATTTGAATTCCAGTTATGTGTCCGCCTATAGAGCGTCTTTGTATTATTAAATTTATAGTGAGCTCTACGGGAAACCTCACAGCCACCAATCGAAATAATTCCAGATTTAATGCCGCCTGACAAACACTGTGCGACAACTTATTATATGGTGTAGTAGATCACATATGCCAACATGTTGATTGTTCTAGCAATTTATCAAATTTTCCTGCAAAATTTTAATTTAATTTTACTGTTTTAATTAAAAACTTTATTCAAAAAACGTAAATATGCTTTTTAGACAAAATGTCTAAATGCAAAACTTTTTTAAATTTTGCAAAAATTAATTTTAATTTTATTATATAAATTATTTCATAATAATTTTTAAGAAAATAATTTATAAAATAAGAAAATAATGAAAGCGCCAAAGCATTACGGCCAGATTTTGAAACAAAGAGTGCATTTAAATGCTGCGAAATTTGAATTTCTATGAGGTCTTGTTTTTTAACTTCTGTGGTTTTTAAAGTTTTTAAAACGCAAAAAAGCGTCTTTGTAATTTTTTTCATTATATAGTCAAAATCGGAATTCATGTGTTTTTTTGACCCACTAAATTGATTTGCCGTGAATCGGATGCCTTATTCGAATGGTTTAGTGCGCTTATACGAAGCAATCGTCAAGGTGGTTTTGATCTGGATGTAATGGAAATGTTTGCAATTCATAATGCAAAAGACTGCTTTGAGGAATTTAAACTCGCCATTTTATAGTGTTTATGAGGTTGTCACATCTGTATGTATATGTTGTTAAAAACAAAATCATGCAAATGGATACACCAAATAATTACATTAAATTGTATTTGATATGTTTTCAGGATCACTAGATTTTTATGCATATGAGTAGAACTTCCACCACATAAAATGTCCTCCAGCAACCAGAGCATGTATCTTGGAAACAATCCAGTCCTGGATGCTATCTACTCAGATTTCACGAAGGAAGAGATTAGGGCATATGATCTCTATGAGGGGGATTTGCTGAGTCACAATTTCTCTGGCTTCAAAGAAATAAAAGAGAATGAAGAACTTGATCAACCATTCCCTTACGCTCAAATTGATGAAACTGCAGAAACAATTTCTAACCAGTTTGAAGCCTTAAAAAGGAGTGCAATGGGAATACAGTACAACAATCAGCATGTAACCAATCACATGCAACAGATGGCTTCGTATGACAGGAATAGAAACTCTAAACTTTACAATAACTTTAGTTCAAATTATGCTAAGGAGTTTAATGAAAATGTAGCCTCACCCACCATCAGCTCAAGCTGTGAGCCGGAAAAAGTTTCTGGCAGCCTTCAAGCAGGCTTATCAGTCAATGAGAATCTCGTTCATAGCACAACTAATAGTTGTCAGGGCCAATCAGCAACAAGTCACATTGATGAAGCAAGGGCTATCAAGGCTGAACCAAATGTTAAAGAAGAGATTCTCAGTGAATTCCAGTCTATCAAAACTTCTTCTAATGAGAATTCTTCTATACTAGGTGCCACCAAGCTAGAGGAAGCCCTGCCTGCTGAGCTGAGCAGATTGGGGAGGTCAGATGACAGAGGTGGTGGACCTGTGAAAGTCAGAGCTAGTGAGAAAAATTTAGAAAGTTCTTGCTCATCAAGTCCTGGGCTGAAGCATGCAGCCAAAAGACCCAGAACAATGAACTCTTACAGTGATATCATTGATGGTGTAAGAGAGGCTTATGCCTACCTGGAAGGTTGCAGCATGTATGACAAGAACTCTTACATCCCTAATCCTGCTGTTGACCACAGTTTTGCAGCTCCTATAGTTCCATACAGGTTTTCTATGGACCAATACCCTGGCAACAACATCAGCCAACCAGTTGACAGACAGAAACTTTCATTCAACTTTGCAAACACAGCTGACTACAGATTTGGTACAAACAACATGACATCCAATTACCATTCCAATCAGACTGGTTATAATATGTATGCCAATGGTCCAATGAATCCAACTTATCCAACCAATTGCCTTCAAACACCGGGAGGTTATGCGTATTGCTCTCAGCAGCCTCACTATCCTTCTACCCCAAGCAAAGAAAAGCCACATACAGATTTTAATCAAGTGCAGAGGACCCTCTCTTCATCCTTAAATGCAACAGAAATTGCTGCACCAGATACCAGGAGCAACCAACTAGACATCTCCGAAAGGCTCGGATATATCGACGATGCCAAATACACCATGAGCCCTTGCAAGACTCCTCTGACCTACCACAACCTCGATGATCCTTCTGAGTCCAACATGCAGAAGCAGGCCTCAAATAACCCTCATGCAAAGCACTGGATATCTCATGGAGGTTATCAGGGAAATGCCAACATCCGACCTGCTCATTCAGGCAGGCCCGACTCTGACGACCCAACCAATTTGCTTCACAACTTACAGAGGACCATGCAGAACAAGGATATTATGGAGCATCCTCTGTACATTCTCCTCAGGGATCTGATTATTGTTGATGCTAATTTCGATAAAGCTGTTGAGCCCTTCTCCTTCCCTAACAACCTGCCAGAACAATTTGAGGAGCTTGTGCGCAATTTCTATATGAGGAGTAAATTTTCTCCTCCATTTAAAAAGATTAATTCTTCTGTGAATGATATGGTTACAGAGGCCACCAAAAAAGCTCATGCAACAATCATAGGTGAGTTATTTAATCTATTAAGTTACTGTTTTCAATGATTTTTTGGATTTTTTCTATTTTTTTTGCATGAGCCCCATTTTGATCTTTGGAATCTCAAGAGATTGGCTAAATAAATAAATTTTAATGATTAAATATTGATTAAAATACATCAACAAAGTAATGGAATGAATATTTTTTATGTTAATTGTATTTACCCAATCTCTTGAATGTCTTATCTATCCTTAATAGATTGTGAAGGATATTGCTCTGCCAATTACATATCGCCACTACCCGAGGGGATTTCTTGGCAGCGCAAGGCTGGGTTGCTGTCACGACCCATTATATTATGATTGTTGCCATTACCTCTGCATGCAGCAACTCAACCCATGCTAGCCTATAAATAGTTTAACATACAAGAAAACTTGCCAAAAGAGACTAAGGCTATTAGACCACTATTAGATGTACATGAGAAATAGTGTTAAATAGTCATAATCTGCTGTGTAGGATTGGAAGGATGTGAATTACTATTTTTATTATTAAACCTTCAATGCATTACAGAGAAGATGAAGAAGAGGAAGATGAAGGGTGGGTTTCTTGTGCAGGTTTCAAAACAACCTGGTCCAGACATCAACAACCTGTGTGATGCCATGTCTAAATCGGTTGGAATTTGATTGTATGTATGAGTGGATTGTATATGCTTGTTGCAAGTGAAATAGCTATAAGTTTGTTTATTGGGTATCATTAATAAGTTACTAGTATCAAGTACATTGAAAGTAACTGTTTGATATTACAATAAAATGTTAATCCCACAAATCCTACAAATCATGTTTGAAATCAAATATTCATGTCAAATTTGATTGAAATTATCATAAGGTATAGTATTATTTCTTGATTAGAACCAGTTTTCCACCTTATTCATTCTGAAAGATTCACTTATTTCACCTCTCATCATGTTTCAGAATGAACTCGGTCCAGGTGGAAACCATGCTCAACATTGGCATGGAATAATATCTCCTCCACAGACAGCAGGAAGTCACCACATGGTATCTGCACCTCCTACTTCTCCAGTTGGCATGGAGAGCTCTACTTACTATCCTCCCAATGCCACATATTCTGCTTACCAAGATCAGAATATTCACTCGATGACACCTTCACAAAACAATGATTTCCATCAACATCATTCTTTGACTCCGTCAAGCAAATCAAGAAGCATTCCTGCCAGCAACTGCTACCATCCTATGGCACACAACTATAACAACCAGTATGCAACAATGGCGCAACCTCCATATAACAGCAACAATTTTTTATCAACTTATCCCACCAATAGCTACTCCGATCCATACATGCCTTTCCAGCATTATAGTCCTGCGAGACCACAGATGGAGACCTATGGACACTTCAAGTCAAGAGACAATTTTGATTCAAGGGTAATGGCTCCACCTGACCCCATGACCTATGGAGTTAATTGTGGCCCGACCAACCCCAATGCCACTAATCCACACCTCATGTACTTGATGGAAGGTGAAAGGGGCATCCACAGTCTGCCATCTTCGCCTAGGAGGATGGGCAGGGGCAACCAGTCCATGAATTTGGAAAGGCAAGAGATTGAAGTTGAGAAGAAAGGAAAGAACAAAGTTTTACCAAAAGAGGTTTGATGCGTTGTTCTGATTATTTGATCACCACAACCTCAAAGACTTGATTGTGTCACCATTAAAAATATATATATTTCAAATTTATCCAATTGTCTCAAGATACTAAATGATTCCGTATCTGAACAGGCTGTGAACATAATGGAGGAGTGGCTCAGAAAGCACGAGGACAATCCATACCCTAGTGACGAGGAGAAGGAAAGCTTCTTAAATCAGACCAAACTCTCCATTAACCAGATCAACTATTGGTTCACCAATGCCAGGAGGCGAAAACTTCCTAAGTGGCAAAGCGAAAGGCAACAGGTGCAGGAGAAACCTAGGAATGCTCCGCAAAGTTCGAGGGCCGAAGAAGAATGAGAACCTATCGATTTTTACATGGATGTCAATCTAAATGAATTGCCATAAACAAGTGCAATGCTGAGGGTGAAACTCATTCAATGTCATTACTGCATTGTTGCTGCTGTGTCTAAACTTAATTTATCATCATTTTTCAAACCAATTAAGTCATAAAAATGTTTATATTCCCTTGTTTTTTTTTGCTTTTGATTGGAGCAGTCAGTTCTCAGAACAATTGGGTGGAATTGTTGTGCCTTAACAAACGTTTGTTTAGTATTAACTGAAAGGCCACCTGAATATTGTCCAATCATGTTCTTAAGAAACAAAAAACATTGTTTACATTACTTGTCTTCAATGACAGTTTTAAGATATTTGTATAAAGTTTACAAGCGAGTAGTTTGTGATGACTTATTAATTGGTATGACTTATTTTATATTAACTTAATTTCTTAATCTTATTTTGCATGGTTGCTAATTTTATCTTTTGTTGCAAACAATGTCATGTAACTTTGCATCGAGTCAGGCAGCAGTATTTATTGTATTCCTGATGCTTTGATCTCTTTTTTCTAAAATATTTTTGATCTCAATATTTTTTTCTAAAGTTTCAGTGTATTCATGGAGTTTTGATGGATGTTTTGCTGGAAATGTTGACATGAATGCTTTTTGGAGTTGATTCTGCTGAATTGCAAGATGCATTGTTTTGAGTCTATTTGAGGTTATTTCCTTGTTAACGTACATATGCTTTTATTTTAAGAGAGAGACTTTAGGATAATCAGCTCATTGGCTGATTGTTATGATTATTATTATGATTGCAATTTATTTATATCGAGTGAATCATAACTTTTTAGTAGGTGGCACATGAAGTCCTACTGATTATATTAATTTTATAAACATCACCTTCCTTATGACAATAGTATTAATTTATGTACAATTTTGTATTAATTGGATAAAGTTTTTATGTGCAATTTTTTTCACGATGTATTCCATTCTGCTGCGGTGAACAACAGTTTTTAGAAATTAAGTTATTGTTTCTTTCTCTTTATTTTTTATTACAAAGAATTTTTCAAGTATCCGATACATCCATGACTGAGATTTTTTTCCAAACTTTTACACTGCCTCATTGCTCATATTCTGTTGGGATTCAGCTGTAATCATTGTTTGCCTTGATATAAAGGTACAGATTTCAACATTGTGGAGACTTCCTTGTCAACATATCATTTATTTTGCATGGATGTTTCCAAATATTTTACATTTATTTGGCATCTCAAGAGTTATATGGACTTGCACCATTAAATATTTATCAACTACTTAGGTGCATTTATTGTTTTGCCTTCAATCCAGACGTGTAACTATCTTAATAAAAGATTTATTGGAATTTTTGGAACCAAAAAATTTGGGCTGGATGCTACTCAATACATGGTTAAGTTGGTGTTCGGAGTGAAGTTTTTTGTTTTTTTTTATAAAAGTTAATCGATCGAGATATTCACCGCTCGTCTGCATTTAATAGCTGCCATCCGGTGCTCCTGAGAAGTGCATTTGTCATTTCTCCCCCAAAGGATGAGATCAAGGTGGCTAGTAGGAATAGGAATAGACTATCGAGTAGGAATAGACCGGGTGAAAATTTTTGGCTGGAGCCGGAGAATAAAATACATGTTTAGAGACGGAACCTTCTAGTGTAATATTCTTCTTTTGTTTAACTCCTTAAAACTATTTACTATGCCGTCATGGATATTCAGTGATGAATGGATTTAGCTGATTCGATCATTTCAAGCTTCAATTTTTAAATTACTAACTTTAATTTTAAAAACGTTTATAAAATAAAACCTGTGATTATTACTCTTTCAGTAACTACAATGAATGAAAAAATGTTACAAACTTAAAATGTTAAAAACTTAATTTTTGCATAACTCGTAAAATATTGGACTGATCAAATCCAAATTTGGAATTAATATGTACATTGTGATGTTATACACTTGCACCAAATTCCCTTTTGATTGAACAAATGATGTAAAAGTTATGCAAATATTAAGGGGTGTTTATAACTTTGCTATCTTTGGTTATCAACCTTAATCAAAGTCCAAGAGTGATTCAGACTTTTGGTTTGCAGTCTAAAAGGATGAAGATCATACTTTGGCAATTGCATGAGAAGGGACCCCATTTGGGGAACCCCCGAATCCTGATGCCCCCCCTACTTTGGACTAGAAGCAAAAATAGGTCATCTCTTCAAGTTGTACGAAGGTTTTTGTTCCGTGGAAAGGCCGAAATGACTCCATGCAGGAGTAGCAGTGAATGCATCTGAGAAGGAGGATGGGGAAATAGAGTCGCAGAGGAAGAAGAAACGCTTAGGTGTCTCGGATGACCCTTTTTCCTTCCGAAATGTGTGTTGGAATGAGCTGTCAAGGCCGGCAAGAGTGTATTTAAGCCCATCCCCCAACTCACATGATAGTCTGGTCGTTTGTCCAAATCATTTCATTTATGCAACGGACTTTAATAAAATAAATAAATAAAATTATAGTGAAAGGGAGTTCAAAATGGTGAAGTGCATTGGGAAGGACAGGGTGAGTCTTTTGCCAATAAGGAATAATGTGGAAACATTATTTGTTTCATAAGAATAATATCAGAGCAGTGTTTTAATCCACATCGATGCCCAAGTTTCCTGATGATTTTATTCCACGAAATGACAGAATTTATGATAACTTGGATTCCGATATGGAATAAACGCTCGCATTTAAAAAAATGTTTAAATTTCTTAAACATGATTTACGTCATTCCCCGGCTAAAATTTGCATTTTTGATTTGCAACTCGGTCGATTTCTACTAGAGGTGAGAAAAATAGGTTCCATGACAATTGCGCACATTAAACTCAACAGAACAAATTAAACACAAATTATTCAAATTTGCATTTTGATACGTAAATATTCAAATTGGTGACGAGTTTAATTGAAATGTTTTGAATTCGTTTAAAATATCAGTTCGTTGTTTTTCACTCCCGCGCAGCTATGAATAATAGCTCGATAATTCTTTTCCTCCTTGCATCTACTTTCTTTAATTCTTACAAAGAAGGAATATGCCAACTTACTCTAAAATGCCTGAAATACTGAAGTCCATCCACCCAGTCCAAAATAGATAGGAGGTATCCATTTTTTGACGACGTCTCGCCAATATGTTACGAAAATTACTCAAATTTTAGTATGTTATGTAAATCGTGCTTCGATAGTTTTACATTGAATTTGGTGAGTCATTATTTTCAAACTTAATAAAAAATCCCAAAAATGTGTTTTTTCGGCGTCCAAAAAAGATAGAAATAGAAAACATGAAAAGCCAATAATAACAACAAAAATTTATATTTTTGACACAAAAGGTTATTTAATATGAAATTATATTTCCATTTTTTTCTATTATTTCGAAACATATTTTGTCCATCGACAAATTAATATATTTATAAAGTCTGATTCCAGATTATCCCTGGAGGGCGTCTTTCATAAAGGAGGAGATCAGCTCCATTGCCAATCAATGTTCCATGTGGAGCTCCTTTCGCAGAATCTTGCGTAGTCGACCGCAGCAGCATTACTCTGATGCAACAGCATTACTCCGGAATGCCAGGCTCTCGTCACTTCGTTCAACACAATTTTCATTTCAAAACTCGCCAATACCCTCTCCAACCACCGTCGCAAATGTCAAGCGAACGATCGGACAATACTACTTAAGAGTCCGCTTTGCACGTAGCGCTGTCATTGTTTGACCTAGCCAGTCTCTGGTATTGAACGTAGTGTTAGTGAAACTTTCCGTGCTTTCATCTTCGCAAATTCGGTTACCAGGTCCTCAAAGTTGATCTTATCCAGATTGTCGAAATCTAACCTCGATCAGAGCTAGGTGAGACAGCCTCACTGCATATCAATGTGCGAAGTCTATTCTTACGAGTTTCATCTTTGAGATTACTACAACAACTTATCATCAGCAACAACTGACCATCAGCAACAGATACAGAGTGCTACCTCTTCATTCGATAACGATCCCTGTACACGTTTCTGTATTTATTGGACTCTGCTCTTGTTCTGCCAATGTAACTAGGAAGACCGGCGGCAAGTCGCAATGTGTTATGTGTCGACCACTTTAGTACAAATATTTAAATATAATTATCAAATACCTCTATTTCTTTAAAAATCTTTTAAGGTTTTGTAAAACTTATCTGATATAACTCGCCGAGGCATCTTTAATAATCATTACATTAATTACATAAATGATAATTTAATTTGGGCAAGTAGGAAAGCGAAACATTCTAAAATAAATCGTGTTCTTATCTCGCCGCCAATTTTAAATTTAATTTTATATTATAATTTAAAATATTTAATATCAACTTTGTCATTTATTATAATAGCCGTTAAATTAAAAACGTAACTATTTTAAATTTAAAATATGATAATACTATAAGAAACTTCTGACTTATTGTTTAGATGTACATCTAAAAGGCCAATCCGCAACCTTTTGTTAGTTATGGCAGGTGTACATCCAATGTTGGCTCAAGAACATACTGGCAAGGAAAAGGAGAGCAGCGTTCTCCAAATGGAGGTTCGAGGCATTTACTCACAATTATTTTATAAGATTATTCTTGCATGACCTGAACAATTTCTATTTTTATTAATAGATAATTGTTAGCATATAGAATGATATAGACTATTTAGATATATTTCCCTGTTACAAAAATAGCTTACATATCCACTTGGAAATCGTCTGTTGTTTATTAATGAAGCGGTATATCTTTATTCATAAAATCAATATGATTGTTTTTATAATAAAATTTGATAACTATTGGCACTCAAGACGTTGTAGATATCATATACAGGGCAAATGTCTCTTACCTGCTCATAAGCAGCGTTTAGCGTGCAGGTTGGCCGAATGGGTTACGTTCCTGCATACGGCGGTAATAGCAACAGTCGTAATGTCTCGTGTTCGAAACCCAGCCTGCACTGCCGCAAGCGCCCTTGGGAAGGAGCGCTATATAAATGGTTGACAAGAAGCGCCTCTGACGCTATGCATATGGCGCTATATAAATGAAGTACATTTACATTTA
>MPNW01000462.1:0-109186 GCA_011800805.1 Hirudo medicinalis
TAAAGAGATTAACAACGTAGTCGCAATATAAAAATATAAAAATAACAGTGCACTGAAATCAAAATAAGTGCCAAAAGACAAAAACAATAATAACAACAATAATAATAATAGCAATAATAATAATAATAATAATAAGTAAGCGCCTTTATATTAAAGATATTGTGACCAATGCAGCACTTCCAAAGGTTTGAATGTCCAGGGTGTCCTTTGAAACTCCCGCTCCAAATTGCTCCTAATTGAAGCCAGAATCGTGGGTCTTAAAAACCCATCCTTGGAGCCAATAAAATCCAAATCTGCTGTAATCGCCTCCATTCCTTCAATTATGGACTCTCAACTGTTGAGGGAAGTTTTCATTAACTCCACGTCAAAACTTCATCCGACCGTCAAACCATCCATCCTTCTAACCCGTCATCAAAACCTTTCCATGAACGAATTATTTTGAAGAGTTTATTTTTTAAATATTAACATTCGGATGTGCAAAATATTGAAAATTAATTTGAAAATCATGAATAATAATATTCTCCAAATAATATTCTCCATTACCGTTTATTGCTTTGGAAGCTAATTAGATATGCAGGCTACTCCTGGTCATCTCGAATGAACAAACTCCTCCCTTCTGGTAGTCGAGAGCCAATGGAATTCAAAATATTTTTAACAACTGACCAATGAGCGTCCAGTACTTGGAGGCAGCCGCGGCATGGAATTTTCGTGGAATATAAAAGGATTCTGGGACTTCATTCCAGTGGATTTTATGGATTCTATTTCTCAGTTATTTTTTAAGGTATTTCAACTTTATTCTTTATTATTACTTGTAATTATAAATAATTAACTTTCTTATTTATTGTGAAATTCGTTTCTTAACTTTTATGTTATAAATTAATAATTACTCGTAAATATTACTATGTTGGTTTAATTTGTGAACGTTTCATGAATTCATTGTTCTCTCACTTTTGAGGCCTTTATATGACTTCATCACTTCATTTTTTGACAATAACAATGATTTTTGATGACAACATCAGGTTGATCAGCTTTTATTTCTATAAAATTTTTGTTTTTGTTGCTGCTTGTATCATCATCATCATCAGCAGCAGCAGCAGGAGCATCATCATCATCATCATCTTATCATCAAGCATATGTTATTCACACGGTAATGGCAGCACGGATTCGAATCCCGTTGGAGCACCAGTTATGCTACCACATAATCACATAGTTACGTTGTTATTAACAAACAACAATGAAATTTTCCTCTTGAAGTTAACAGTTTGTTACAGTTTACATTCCAACCATTAATTCTGACTAATCGAATCACGTGTAGACAGACACATGCAATGTTTACAAATGCATCACGTAATTGTGAATGTCGTGGACATTTGTTTTAAATTCATGTTGTTACATTTCCAAACCAATGAATGACCGATATAACTTATTGAACCATCAACAACCATTATTCTTTCAGGCGAGCATAACAGCATCACAGCAACACTAAGGTTACCTACACTAAACCAACAATAACAAGAGGATCATCATCATCATCATCATCATCAACGACCATGGGCGTCTCCCACAGGGAGCTGTGCAGGGGGTGTCAGAGGCCAATAGATGACAAGTACCTTCTCAAAGTGCTCGACGATGCTTGGCACGAATCCTGCCTCCAGTGCTGCGTCTGCTTCCAACCGCTCAGCTTCTCCTGCTTCATCAGGGACAACCAGTTCTTCTGCAAGAGGGATTACGAGAAGTTGGTGCACTTTCCTTAGGAATGACGACGACGGCGATGATGCTATGATGATGGTGATGATGAACATGATCATGAATGGTGATGCCGAAGATGAAGAAAATGATGGTGGCGGCGGCTGTGTGATGATGATATGAATAATTAATGATTAATAGTTGCTTAAATATGGATTTCAAATTGGAAATGCACGTCATCGCAGCTCCTTAACCACATACTTCTCAGCAAATATTCACACAACCAGGATTTAAACACAACCAGGAAATTTAGACTTTATCAATTTACACAATTTACACAATTCTTTGCAATCGCACACATTCATGCAATCATTACATTCGGATGTTTGCTCCACGTTCTTCGACTTATGACATAGATTTTGTAGTAATATTTACATATTTTTTAATAACTTAATCTAAAAGAAAAAGAAGACGAGAAACTTTTAAAATGTATCATTAGGATGATGATGTGAGAATTTATCTTAACTAATTTATCTATTTTTAATTGATAATGTGAATTTATTATTATTATTATTATTATTATTATTACATTAATATTAATGATCAATTATTACATAACTTTGCCCAACACCTCTTTAACCGCTCCGTTTGCCGACATATTCTGAGTGGAATTCTTGGTGACCAATAGGATTCATTCAAATGTATGACTTTCGCTGATTGACTGACACCGAGATGTAACACGAACCCTGATTGGCTGTTGTGATCTTATATTTATTATTTCTTATGTAATTATTTTAAAACGTAGTGTTTTACAGTCAATAGTTTGATGGCGATAATTATTATGGTATTGATTACGATGAGGACGACGACGACGACGATGATGATGATGATGATGATGCCGTTTAGCATCGGGCAGTCAATTAAATCAGTGGGGCATCGACTCGTGAGAAGGACGAACGTGGATGAGTTGTTGAGTGACCCTCTCACTCTTCTCACTCCCCTCATTCCTTTCACTCTTCTCACTCCCCTCACTCCTCTCACTCTTCTCACTCTCCTCACTCCTTTCGCTCTTCTCTTTCCTCTAACTCCTCCATTGCTTCATAACTCATTCATAATTCATCCTCTCTTCCACTTTCTCCTTCTGTCAGCATCTTCCTCACACGACTCTGAGATTCTCGTAGCGCACACAAGACCACGTGATCGAGCACCGCTTCCGGTCAGCTCAATATCCTCACAGCACGAGGGACTGCCCTGCGAAAGTTGCCATGGTGATGCACTGGGCGACAAAATGGCCGACGATGTGGAAGCCATTAAGTAAACAATAAATAACGACCGTGACGTCATGCCATGACAACGGGGTGTGTTTTTATGCTGACGTAATCGATGAGGAAATAATTTGCAAGTGAAATTTTTGTACGACCTCACTTACTGTAGAACGTTAATTTTGGACTTTAAGAACATATTTTGGGTAACGCTTATCACTACGATCACCACCATCATAATCATCGTCGTCGTCGTCGTCGTCATCATCATCATCATCATCATCATCATCATCATCACCATCGACATTCAGCAAAACGATTCATGCAAGTATTTAAATATTAGATGACATCATCTTGTCCAGTCCTATCCTAGCAATCTCGATGATCGAACCATCAATAATTGAGCCCCAAAATTAATTTAATTAAAATTAATTATAAATTATTTAAATTAATTATAAATAATTAATTATAATTTTTTTTCAATAATTATTTCTGTTGCTGTAATTTTTTTATTTCACTCAATCACGTGCGAAAGTGAGAAGCGGAGATTTCGCACGTCAGGAGTGGCGTTCATTGTCCATCGGTGTGATGATGATTATGATGTTGACCCCAGAAAAAGTTAATGTCCATTTTGCTGACGTCATCAATAAATCATTAGAGGACCATATTGGCTCAACATGCCGACTGGTTGACTAGTCACTCATTACGGACGAAGTAATTGTCATCATCATCGTCGTCGTCACATCAACATCATCATCGTCATCATCATCGTCGTCATCATCGTCGTCGTCACATCAACATTATCATCGTCATCACATCGTCATCATCATCGTCGTCGTCACATCAACATTATCATCGTCATCACATCGTCATCATCATCGTCGTCGTCGTCACATCAACATTATCATCGTCATCACATCGTCATCATCATCGTCGTCATCATATCCAGCCACTTGAGAATTCAAGTGTCTCCTTTATTGTTTTCCATTCCTCGCATTTATTGTTGAAAAACCATCAGTTAAGTCGGAATTTGTTGAAAAAGTCTTCAGGCATCACCATAGCAGGCGAGTGCCAGAATCTTTTCATCGACATCATCGCCATCACGACCATCGGAATCGTCGTCATCATCATCATCATCTCGACCACCATCATCATAACCATTACAACCAACACCATCACCACCAACATCGTCATCACGACCCTCATCATCAACATCACCACCAACATCGTCCTCACCATCCACATCGTCATCACGACCATCATCATCAACATCACCACCAACATCGTAATCATCACCATCATCATCCACATCGTCATCACGACCCTCATCATCGTCATCGTCATCATCATCGTCGTCATCATCATCGTCATCATCGTCATCGTCATCGTCATCGTCGTCATCATCATCATCATCGCTTGCATCGTGACTCGAGCTAAAAACAACTTACAAAGAAGGTGAGGTTGATGGTGATGAGAAAGGTCTTGGTACAAACAGACCCGCAGAAGCCCGCACCTCTGCACTTGACGTCGTCGTCGTCTTCGACGTCGCAGCAACAGTAGCAGCCGTCGCGAGAGGTGGTCGACGACGTCGAGTAGCGTCTGTCGCTACGTCCGGCGGAATGCGAGTAGCAGCATCTGCTCTCTCGGGAGACGTTCGTCGACCTCGACCGGTTCCTGGAGATGGACATCTTCTGACGCTGTTGGGCCAAAGTCGCCGAGAAGTCGTCGTCGTCGCAAGCATCGCTTCGGCGTCCGCAGCTGCTGTTGTTGGCGACGGGAAGGTTGAAGCTGTTGCGAGCGCTGCTGTCGTTCGTGTTCTGCAGGGAATGATCGTAGTACATGGTCGGAGAGTTGGCCGAATTGGCCGGGATCAGTTTCGGACTGGGGGTCTTCGATCCCGCTTGATGAACTGGAATCGGAGACGGAATCGGCGTTGGAAGTTTGAGGGTCGGCTGCTCGTCGTTGTCGAGCGTGTCGGTGGAGCAGCTGTCGTCGTAACGGTAGTTGTAGTAGCTGGGGTAGTTGCCGATGCTGTGGCCTCGCTGCTTGGCGCTGTTGTGACGCCGATGGAAACTGTGCCTGTATCCGGTGGCACGCTGATGGAATGACGATGTGGTCGATGTCGAAGAAGGTGAAAAGGTGTCCGCTGTGCTGTCAAGAGAGAACGATGTGGGTGGCTTGATAGACGTGGGTGGCAAGGACTGAGTGGGCGATGCGCTTCGGGAGTGGTCTGTCGGATCTGGAGGGATGTTCAAGAAGCTCAGGCGTTTGTTGTCTTGTTGAATTTCTTCCTCTTGAGTTGTTGTGTCATCCATAGACCCGATAACAAGACTAGAATGAAAGCTTTGGCGACGTCTAGGTGGGGACAGTCATGATGCCAGTGATGATGATGATGATGATGATGATAACGATGATGAAGACGACGACGATGCTCACTATTGCCGCAGCTTGCTGGAAAACATCTGAAATGACAGGTGAGCTCGGAAATCGAAACCGAAAGATAAGAAGAAAAACACAAACAAAGGATGGTCTTTCACAGTCACTGTTACTGCCACATCGACTCGACCCGAATGCCGCCAGGGCCTTAAACGTCTGCCTGGGTTTGGACGTCTGCCCGGCAACCCGAGCCAATACAGGGAGCCCATTTTTCGGACAGTCGGTGCTAGAATTCTCGCGCCAATCGAGAGGGAGATTGGAATGCGAAAGTATAGCGCCGTAGAGATTGAGAGGGGGGAGCGCAGCACAGCACCTGGTTGGCGCTGACAGACAAACAAATTGACGGCCCGAGCGATGATGAGTTGATCCCTGCGCTGTGCTGATGAAAATTTATGTCTGAAAAGCAGAGACTGCGCATAAGAAAGTGAAAGGTGGAAAAGAGAACTCGGCTTGCAGGGCTCACCTGGAGACAGGTTGATTACGTCGCCATGACAGCGACGACGGCGGGTTTTTATACTTGCGATGAAGGTCATCACGCCTTGTTTTGCTTCTGCATCATCATCATCATCGTCATCGTCGTCGTCGTCGTCGTCATCATCATCATCATCATCGTCATCGTCGCCGTCGTAAATAAATGTTCTTCATAATTATTTTCATCGCCTCTAGAAACGTTATCACCGTGACGTCGATGCTGATGATTATGATCGTGATCATGATCAATAGCATCGTCGTCGTCGTCGTCGTCAGCAGTATGATCATCATCATCATCATCATCATCATCATCATCCTCAAAAATTAGATTTTCACCAAGCGGAGTTTGCATAAGGACCTCTGAAAGCTCAACCGGCTGCAAAATTCCTCTTTCATACCCGGTGCAGATACGATTTTTTTCCCCAACATCCTCCTCCTCCTCCTCCTCCTCCTCCTCCCCCTCATCATCACCATCATCATCATCAGCAGTAGCAGCATCATTATCATCACTACCAACACCACCATTACCACCACCACCATCATCATCATCAGCAGTAGCAGCATCATTATCATCACTACCAACACCACCATTACCACCAACACCACCACCACCATCACCATCATCATCGTCACCATCATCATCCTCTTCTTCTTCGTTTTTATCTCTTCGAACAAAGAAGCATAAATTTATCTCTGACTTTAGCCATTCATTGCATTGCAGGGCATTATTAACTTGGAATCTCAATCGTCATCATGCGATGATTGAGTTCTGATGAGAATGTAAAAATTTAGTGTATTTAATGGTAAATGTATTGTATTTACGAGAGCAAAATAAGCGAATGACTAAATAGCAGATCCGAAGAAAACAACTTAAACACGAAACGAGCAGAAACCCGAAATTCTCCTGCGTTCTCTCGGACAAAGAGTCCTGACGAAATAGAGGAAAGCAGAGGATTCCATCATCTGTTTTACTTAATCTGCTGGCCTTCGTTCATCCATCCGGCCGGCCGATCACTCATTCTCTGTCCCATTCCTCATCCATCCATCAGCTCGACCGTCCTCCCACAAATACCCCCTGGTATTTTCCAAAAGCCGTCTCCATTTCTTTATCTCCAAGTTTCTTTGTCGGAGGAAATATGTTTCTAAGATATTACCGAGTAAAACTCCGCTCGACTGCCCTGCTGAGTTTAAAAAACCTAAGCCCGGCCCACCCCCCTCTCGCGGCCACGCGGTGGCCCCGCCGGTTTGATTGCGTCACAGTATCGAATTGGATGTGGAGCATATTGAAAATTTACGCCGTCAATGTGTAGTTTGTGGGCCACGTTTGATGGCCGCGGGGCGGAAAAGTCGAGTGATGATTGCATCGTAGGGGGACTTCGGAATTCAGGAGTAACGGGGAAGAGAATGGAGTGGAGGAGGAGTGACGATCAACAACTCAGACAACTCGTTCGTGACGATAACGATGATGATGGATAACAGTTGTTGCATCGACAACAACTATTTCGAATAATCATTGTCTCGGTGACCGTCATGCAAGAGTGTGCCATTTTACAGAGTTTATCGTTGCAATAAACCAGTGCGAGATTTACAATCAATGCGATGATGGTTTACATCATAAATTGCAATCAAATTGAATCATCAATAAGTTATCGTTCATGATCATTGCTAAATAATGTATTCATCATTGTCATCCTACTTGAGAGGAGAGAGGACTTCCCCAGCGAAATCTTTTGTATTAATTAAGCGTCCATTGCTGGGTTTCGAACTCTGCAGTCCTGAGACAAGGTGGAAAAAACAACACAGGCGACGATTTCGCTCCGCCAAGCTTCCTTCGATTGCTGGAAAATAAGAATCGGACTCACTCCTATTGTGAGTGTGCATTCACTCACTCACTCACTCACTCACTCACTCAGAGCTCTCGTCTTACGGGAACCTGGCCAGAAATGAAGGAAAGGAGAGAAAGATTATTGGAAAAAAGAGGAAAGGAGAGATGGTGAGCAGAAGGGAGAGTTAAGAAGAGAATTAAAAATGGTCGAGATGTGCGGGAGACATATAAATGTACGTAAGGCATACATCTGCAATTATATAGCGCACGACTTTTTTTTTTTATCCCCAAACCACAAAACCAACGTCATCAAACCGACTTACATCAAATGGGAATGAGATTTTTTTTTTTTTAGAATTTTTTCGCTGCATAATTACGTCTGGCTCCTCAGGAGCTGATTAACCAGGTATTGGCAGACGCTTTCCGGGACTCAACGGCCACTGGGAAGTCAATGGAGGAAAGGCTTGGTTCGAGCCCCCGGTCTCACCATCGCCGTGGGAAGTTATGCGCCGTGGAACGGTCAGACACACGCGCCTGTACTTACTCAGCCAACCGGGCAGCCGGTATAAGCGTATTGATCGAATGGGGGACCTTATATTTTCTTTCTTCCAGCGCGCACATCCGACCGCAAGTAAGAGTAACAATGCCTGGTACTGTTATCATTGCTTCCGTCATCTTCGCTAACGATATGCTTCCGATATCTTCATCATCAGCATCAGCATCATCATCATCGTTATCACCGGCGTCCATTCAGGCATCATTATCATCGTCGCCATCACTCGGATATCATTATCATCACTCAAGCATCATTATCACCATCATCATCATCATCATCGTTCAGGTATCGTCATCACCATCGCCGTCGCCATCTGCCGCTAATCGGTCAAACGGGAGAAAGCGAAGAGGAAGATTCTCCATTTCATATTCCGAATCAACTCGTCGTCCGTGCACGGACAATGCTCTCCTCTTCCGCTCTTCATTCCTTTATTCTCCTCCACGTGGAAGATCCAAAAACCTAGAAAATCGAACCGAGTTCTCGTTTCAAGTCTCGCGTGCGAGAATTATAACTTCCGCCAGTCTTGCGCCTCCATCCATCACAATTGAGTGGCCAGTTGGCACTCTTTGATGTCTTCTTACGCCCAGACGGGGGAGTGCCGAGGCTCTGCTCGAGTGCCAGAAAGTACACCGATAAGATGTCCGAGGAGTCCTAAGGCGAGAGAATGAAGAGTGAAGTTTCCTTTCAATTCCTTCAAAGAGCTTTTCCATTCGGAGAAGAGGGCTTCTCTAAAACTGGGAGTGCGCTGTTGATACAAGTCCAATCGATACTTGTCCGCTGATGCGCACTTTAGCGGACCACGTGACCGGCAGCCGAGGAGATAAGAGAGGCAGAGAGATGAAAGAAGCGTGGATTTCATTCCAATCAGAAATTCCCCGACTTCGGCAACACTTCAACGGAGTTTAATAACGCCCAGATTCGTTAAGTCTGCAACCTCTGACTGACTGACTGGCTGGGATGATTCATCGCTCGACCTGAATTCATTCGGCTAATCATAACGGAGCACCGGTCATGACGGTCAGAACTGGCATACCATCCCCACGAAATTCTCACCCTTAAAGGTCTCCTCACTCAGGGGGGGGGGGAGGTTGAGGAGTTCGAGGCAAATTGAAATCGCATCGACTCTAATCTCCGACCAAATGACCTTCACATCGTAAGATTGGAATAACTACTTAATTAACGTAAACCAAGCCGTCGAATCAAACCGATTCTTTCCACATCGCCATCAGAGCGCTAAAAATAGAACGGGGGTGAGTCGGTGCGTAGGGAGCGACCGTGAACCAGGTGACTTCAGCTCATTAGCACTTCTCTGGCTTCCCGCGACGATATTTATAAGTCTTTTTCCGAACTGCCGGATTGTCTTTTTAGGATATTTTTGAGTCGCTCGCGAGATGCCAGGGGATGTTCAGAAATTAAAAAAAAAACAAAAACAGAACTCTGGAACCGTCTACAGCTCATTCTCTTTCTTTCGTATTTATAAATCAAAACGTCGACAAATGCAAACAGAAAAATAGAGGCAGCCCATAAAGCCCTGTTCTTTTATTTTTCACGCGTGAACCTGGAAACGTACAAATTCGCTCGAAATAAAAAATAAAGAAAAAGAATAAAAGCATAATCAAGCGCAATAAAAAGAATACAATCATCATCATCATCATCGTCGTTCAGGGGTCGAGACATTTGACCCTTGAGGTTAATACTGGTAGAAGTAAGGAGAGAGTCGGAGAAGGAAAAGTCAAACAGGTAACAAACCACTCGTGGTCAGAAAGAGCAAGTGGAGGGACTCGAGCCAGCGACCGTGCCGACGGGCAGCAAGTAATACTGTTGAACAAGAAGATTGCTTGGCAGCATAGAAACGGTGATTGAACAAAAAAAAGACTAAAGACACAAAAAAAACTAGACAGAGAAGTGATTGATCCTGGTGGCTCAGAAGTTGTGACTGTAAATATGCACTATTTGCTCAAAATTGGCAGAGTCAAGAGTGCAGGACTGCTGAGAGGCAACGGACGAGGTCTCGTCCTCATGTCATACACAGAAAAACAGATGGAAGCTTGAAAAACGACTAAAGTAAAAAATCAATAAATTATCAACTAGATAGACATTCAAATTCATAGGTAATCATCCCCTCTTTCCAGGATGCGATCAGAAGACAGCGACCTTTTCCCCCTGGTGAAAGCCACCTCGAGGGGCACTCGTCGGGGGACTTCTGCCTTCGGTTTGTGGTCGCCCGGGTCGTCTTCGCCGCCGGAGTTCGGAGAGTGGATGGGTTCGAGGAACAGCTTGTGTCGTCTGAAGAAAGGCGACGACGAGTCGGAGGAGGAGTTGTTGGTGGAGAGGTAAGGCTGGTGGGAGTTCGGAAGAGCTGGAAACAATTTAATCCTCGGTAAGATTTATTCGTACGAGTTATGAAGTTTTATTCAAACGAAACGACCGAAAGAAAGAAAAACTCACGTTTAAAATTGGGGAACTTTTTGGCCAGTTGGCTCTTGGAGGGAGGGTGGGAGATGGGTCGAACCACATGGTGACCTGAATTAGGAACATCGACCGGCATCAAGACGTGCTCCTCGTCACGCGACCGAACGTAAACAAACAAACGAACTGACCATGGTGCTGCACCGGGATCGAGAGAGTGACCGGAGGGGGAATATTGACTAGTTCCTCGGGTCTCCGGTGGACGAGCACGTCCGAGCGGTAGTCCGACTGGTTGCTGGAAGACGAAGACCATCTCTGGCTCGGAGTGATGCTCAGTGACTTTTCGTCGGAATCCTGCTTCTTGGAGGAGGACGAAGAAGAAGCAGAGGACAGGGAGTTCCCCTTCTTGATGACGAGTTTCGATTTCTTCGAGATCGTGGATTTGCTTACGAGAGGTTGAGAGGCACCCCTCTTGCTCTTGATTTGGACGTCGGCCGAGCGTGCGCCTGAAATTTCGAACGTCAATTGCACGCATTCCAAAGAATCGTTCGTTAATGTCACGACATTCTCGAAGCAAACCTTCGTGCAAGTCTCGAGGGTCTTCGACGGACAGAATGTTGGACGTCGAAGAAGACTGTGGAAACATCTTCTTCAGGGTGAGATAGCGACCTGCAGATGGATTCGAATGCTCGTAAACAAAAACAAAACTCCAAAACGCGAACGTGTTTCCGAATCTCACTCGAGGCTTCCTGGAGTTGAGACAAGCGATCCAGTTCGACCTCGTCGTAAACGACCTTCAAGTTCTCCAGATAGGTCTGCGCCTTCTTGCTCTGAAAACTCTGTCGAATTTCAATTGATTTGAATTTGAATCCGACTTCCAAGATTCAAGTACAACATTATTTATCATTGTTAATAATTTAAAAAAAAAAAAAGTTTGTACAAAATAAATATCACTACTGTTGTTATTCTTTACATTACAAGTTAATATTCTCTCAAACCACTCAAATCACTCACCTCTTCATGTAATTTCTTGGGAAGGAGCTGAAGGCCCTTCATTCTCCAGCCCTCGGTTCCGTTGCTTACGAGATCTTTGAACGGCTTGAACATGTCCATCACAGTCTGGATTTGAGGATTGAAGATATCCATAAATTCATCGCCACCATTATTATCGTCACCAGCACTACCACTAACACCATCTTCATCATCACCAGCACCACCACCACCACGACTATCATCATTATCATCATCCTCATCATCACCAACAGCATCAGTGTCAGCTTACCATATAAGTTCCTTTGGTGAGCTTGTTGAGATTTCGAACCTCCTTGGCAAGCATCCTCATCTTCTCGAAGTTGACGAGCCCGTTGTTGACCTTCGTGTCGTTCCCGAGGTGGATGAAGGTCATGTCCTTTTTGAAGATCGGAAAGAAAGGAACCTGAATCAAGATGTCATCATCGTCATCATCATCATCACAATAAGCAGCCTTATTTTATCAGCGAACTCGGCCTCTGTGCCACGCGACCGATCACCATTAAATGCCGCCATGGAACCCAAGGAGTACCTCAGGGCAACGCAGAAGCTCTGCTTTCACAAAGAAAGAAAGTAGAATGAGTTTCGTCCATCTGCGAATTAGGATCGCAATTTTGTGAGTCATCACAAATTGAAATTTGATTACTAATTAACTCCTCTGGCTATTTTTAGAAGTGCATTAGCGACTCGATAATGCAAATGCATTAACAGACCTCGACGTGCGTCGCTCAAAATATTAAGCGCCGTCGGAACTGAAACACACATCCGCCCTACTGCGGGAATGCCCGAAAGGCGATGCAGAACATCTCGACCAATCGCCTTTCTGCAGTAAGTTTCTGCTAAACGATGTCGACCAATTAGCAGTTTCTAAAATATGTCGACCAATTAGCAGTTGCTAAACGATGTCGACCAATTAGCTCAATTCACAAACCCCTCTTTTAAAAGCTCACGAGTCATGTTTGAGGATTCTCATAGATCTCTCAAGTGGTGATGAGTCTGCAACAGTCGACACGCCAAAAAAATCTGCTCGTCGCATTCTATTTTAAGCAACTTAATTGCGTCATCAGGATCTCGAGATCTTCTTGGATCCGAGTCTAGCGGACGACGCGTGTCGCAATAAAATTCATCCTCGAAGAGAATGATCGTGCAAATTATTGAGCGGAGTCGAGTAAGCTCAGAAGTTTTTCCCTCTAATAACTCGGACATCCCATTCAAGGGCACCAAGGACAATTCATCGATAAAGGGGCACCAAGGACGATTCATCGATAAAGGGGCACCAAGGACGATTCATCGATAAAGGGGCACCAAGGACGATTCATCGATAAAGGGGCACCAAGGACAATTCATCGATAAAGGGGCACCAACCACGGGGATGTCGGGCACTTTGGAGCTCAGAAGATTTCTGTATTTGGCCATGTTTCGAGAGGGATCCATGGCTTCTTGCAGCTCCTGTTAAAACATAGTTTATATAATAAACATAATATCTTGTAATAACACCCATAATAATAATAATAACAATAATAATAATAATAATGATAAAAATAGTAATAACAATATTGAAGAATAAGAACATTAGAGCATTAACAATAATTGCAATAATAACAACAACTTAATTGACAGTATTAAGTACTTGCAAATGTTTAAAAGCAACACTCGCATTCACGTTTTATCCGATCTTAGATAAAAACTCGAGCACATCTGCACATCAGCGCATAACCTAATAATCGTTATTATAATGACTAATATTTGCAACATTATCGCAAATTCCATCGACAACTTCTGCTAAGAACTCGAACGCATCATCGCTTCGACGCCGTCCAAAGGTCAGATTAAAGATCGCCGACCTCGAAGATCCTCAGACATTTCGGCGGCAGTTTCTCCCAGGTGTTTTTGAGTCGAGCCACCGAACCGTGACCGAGGCCGCCGACGATGGCGAACACTGAGTTGTAGTTCTGGGCCAGTTTGCACAGCTCTGGTAATTAAAAAAAATTGCGACGATGCACGACGAGAAAACGAAGAAGAAATCAGGCCGACGCACGTCGAGAGGAATGTCACGAGGCGCTCGTCGACACTCCTCTGAAAATTGCTGTCGGTTTGGGACCGGCCTGGAAACTGTCGGTAAGACGACGGCAAATGACGACTCCTCACCTGCGACCCTGATGAAGTGCTTGATGGTTTTGGCCCTCTTCATCAGGTTCGGCTCCGAGCAGACTTCCGTGATCACCCAGAAGAACTCTTCGTTCGACAACTGAAGTGAATCGACGTTCGTGATGACGTTCAAATAAGGAGAAAAGTGTCGCTAGTAGCGGTAATAATCGATTCGTTAAAAGAGAAAAAAAAATGTTAAAACAATCTCTGAGTAAATCCCCGAGCTCCAATAAATGGCATGACTTTAATTTCACTTGAAACACTCACGTGAGAAAAGCTCTCGACGTTACGTTTGGACGCATCGCTCTTGTGCTTGTCGAAGAGGTCGCAGATGTGGTCGCTCGACCTCACGGCCTTGAGGAGCTTGAAAGCCCTGAGGGTCAACTGAGTGGCAAGTTCGAGAGCAGGCAGTTCGAGGAGGGAGACGGACGATTCTTTGAGGACCGAATTGATGATTTCCTCCGGGAATGAAAACGTCGGAGCCATGTGGCTCTTCAAGTAATACCTGGAGGACGAGCGCAACGGTCTTCAGAGAAAGAGCCACGATTGTCACTTACGTCGTCACACCAACCTGGCATTGATGGGGATTCTGGTCGACAGATCGGCGACGTGGTCGGCCAAGGTCCTCGTTCTCGTGAGGCTGTTGGTTGCGAAGGTGACCTCGCAGAGGGCATAGGGGTTCGAGAGTCCGAACTCTTTCATCGCCATGGCGACGACCTCTTTACAGGTTGTCTCCTGCAGATGATCAGACAAAACAGATTAATTTTCACTCCTTGGATGGCAATATTTTGAATATTGGGGAATATTTCATTCCCCTATTTTTCGTGAGTTCCTTTTGGCCTCATTTTCTCTCTGATAATCGCTAATGACGAGCCGATCGACCTTTATGCGGCAACGTCGGTAATTGAGGGTAGATGCCCTCATGAGCCATTCTAAGTTACGCTACCATTGCGGGCGTTCGGAAACCCGTTCTTAACCGCACCAACCTTGTGCACGGGTACGTATTTGAAGGTGTGATCGGCCTTGAAGATCTTAAGGTAGGTGTCCGGGGGCTTCGTCGTCATCCCGACATCGCCGGGCTGAGGGAAGGCCACGAGAGAGGAGAGATTATGCAACGAGTGGGTGGACCCCAGGTCGGACAGATCCGGATCGCTGGAGCTGGACATTCTGTTCAGGAACCTCGTGGGAAATGCCAGGGATTGCTTCCTCCTGAACCTCCTCGTCAGGTCTCCGGGAAACGGTTCGCCGAACTCCTGCTGCTTTCTGCATCGCATTTAAGGATTCTTTGAACGGGCGATTATCTCGACAGATGTAATTACTGTTTATGTTATTATTATTAATATTATTATTATTATTATTATTATTATTATTATTGTTGTTGTTGTTGTTATTAAATTTGGAACGTGTACGCTGTGGGAAGATCGTTTTATCTGAGAAATTATGTCAATTACGAGCTCTCATTTCCATCTCGTAAACAGTCGCATCGACGTCGCTCGACGGATTCACAATCCGACCTCGTGAGACAATCATTCATTCAGACTCGTTCAATCGATCAATTGAAAAAGTACGCTTTTAATTTTAGAAGATCACTTTCAGAATACAACTGACAACGACAACAACGACAACAACCGACAATGCAACAACAACTTACAATGCAACAACAACCAACAATGCAACAACAACTTACAATGCAACAACAGCCAACAATGCATTAACAACAACAACAACAACAACAACCGACAATACAACAACTGACAATGCAACAACCAACAATGCAACAACCAACAATGCAACAACCAACAATGCATTAACAACCAAAGATCTCACCCAAGGTTGAGAAGAGCCTTGCAGAAGTTGGATATGCTTCTTTTGGGCGTGCCCCTCGACTCGTCACTCTCGCTGCTGACAAAACTGGAAGTATCGGCGTCGTCGTCGTCCTCTCCTATCCTGATCTTCCTTCCGGACGAAGACGAAGAAGAGGAGGACCTCGACCCGTCGAAAGTTTTGCTTTTCTGGGAGTCCCTGCGATGACATGCCTCCTCAAAACCTGGGAGTGGGGAAAGGAATTGAGCGAGTTAGAGGTCGAACATGCCACAAGGTACTGACAACACGGAGCAGATTTCATGATCTGGTTCAACCAGAATGTCAAAGAATTAGATTCGTACTCTGGTGTTTGTACAGTGGACGAGTAAAACGTAAATGTAAACATAGTTCATTTATATAGCGCCACATGCATAGCGTCAGAAGCGCTTTTCACGAACCATTTATTTTAGTGCACCTTCCCGAGGGCGCTTTTGGCAGTGCGGGGTGGGTTTCGAACGCGACACGTTACGACATAGCATTCAGTAACGCAACCCGTTCGGCCATCCCGGGTGCTCCATTCGGGCGGAACCGTTTACATCGACCATGTCGTGTTTAAGTCGCGAGTCATCCCCGATTAAGAGCTTGAAGTGACTAAAAGGCAAAGCAAATTAAGCTTTCCCACTGCGAATTATCAGGTGAACAAGCTAAAATTACTGATCGTAATACATTTTTCAGGTCAGAAGTGAATCGATGACCTAGCGATGTCGCGACGCATGTTCGTGCATCGGCGATGCATTGTAGCGATGTAATAACCATAATTAACATCCTTTGCATGACTTGGAATTTCAGGAGACTAAGTAACTCTTATCATCAGATTTATCAGCTAATTGTCGTTCGTGAAATCGCGACGACGTCGACGTCTTCGAATGCATTCATCATCGTACCGTAGAAGTTTGACTTGACTTTCATGGAGAGGTGGGTGGAGCTGTTGATGACCCTCATGACCTCCCTCATGGGTAGTCCGGTGCACGACCTGTTGTTCAGCTCCAGTACCTGGTGTCATCACCATAACAATTAATGCAATTATTATTAATAATGTTACTGTTATCATCATCATCATCATCATCATCATCTTATTATTATTATTATTATTATATTATTAACATATTACTAATATATTATTACCCTCTAATAAATTGGAAACAAACAAGAATTCCAAATGAGGAAGTTAAAAATTAAAATCCACTCAGGAAGTTGAGGGACTTCAAAGCGACTCATTTCCGGGAAAACCCACAACAACGTCAACAACAAACGATCGTTTCAAAATCATCAGACCTGGTCTCCCCTCCTCAATCCACTGGCATGTAGTTTCGAGGTCTTGTCGACCCGAGACACGAAGATGCCCTTGATGCCCCTGTCCGACCCGCCGATCAGAGAGAAGGGAAGCTCGCCTCCCTTGTCCGCCCTGGAGAGCGTGAGGAGCCTCGGGTAGGAGTGCGTGGAGTGGGCTATGTCCAGCATCTTGAGGTGTCCCAGCATTTTCTGTGGAAATGAAGGTAATAAATACTGTGAGTTACTTATAATTTAATGATCATCTGTCATGATGATGATGATGATGATGATGATGATGATTTCTTTGGAGGGAGTGTTTTTAATGTTGAAGTACATCCTTAGAGTTATATTAGCAACAAATATGTAGTTGAGGCACAACAAGTTAGCACTTAATAAATCAGTGGAATGAATGAATTTCATGTACTCCATGTCGTACGAGTGCAGACGATCAACAACAAATGAATGACAACAACAAACGAATGACAACAACAAACGAATGACAACAACGAACGAATGACAACAACAAACGAATGACAACAACAAAGACAAACAAACAAAGAAGCATCTCCACAGTGGATCGCATACAAACATGATACTTGAGCAGCGCCTTGAAACTGTCGACGAAGTCTAGCATCTGATGGTCCCCGTCGAAGTCCTCGAAGTGGTTGTTGATCCACAATAGAAGGACCCTGGCGACCTTTTCCCTGCTCGACTTGTCCGTGAAGAGCTTCATCAGGGCCTCCGTGACCTCTCCGGGGGAGTCGACGAAGACCCTGTAGGTCAGCAGGAAATCTTCTATGTAGGTCGGGTCGACCATGTTGCTGTCCAGTAACTGGGACATCAGCTTCTCTTGTGAGCCCTTTGAGTGTTTAGTTAAAAGTTACATTAATTTATTATTATTATTATTATTATTATTATTGTTGTTGTTGTTATTATTGTTGTTGTTATTTATTAGCCATCATGTTTAATAGGAAGGAATATAAGTTGGGAGATCAACTGATTGGATGAAACTCCCACCTGGATGACGATGTACCCGTCCTTGCTGTCTTCGTCCGCTTTCCTTTCCAGCACCAGGACGAGCTTTCCGTTGTCTTCCACGTTGATTTTGTTCTGCTCGAACTGATTTATAAGGACGTAAAGGTTACAAAATCGTTGAGCATTAAAGGGCGTCAAACATGTTCTCAATTTATAATCGCCCTGCGAAAACATCGATTCCGATAATTGGTCTCGTCGGCGTCATAGTAACAACATTCACGATCAGCAAAGCAGTCAGTGGGAATTACCTTGTCGAATATGGCGTGGAAATCGTCCTTGAGAACGCAAACAAACTGACAGTTGACTTCGTTGGTTCTGACCTGCCCGTCCTGGTGCGTCACTTCCTTGTTGGTGCAGATTCCAAACCTTCAAATCAATAGGCCGATAGGTCATCGGTTGCCGCAAATATCGGCACGACCGTCGAAACAACTCACGATTGGCCGGAGCTCAGGATTTCGATCGATCCGTCCGCTTGGATCACTTTGACGCTGCCATTCACGATCATGTACCAGTCTCGTAACTCCGCCCCGTCCTCCACGACGAGCCGGTCGCTTTTCTCGAAAGAGACGAATCTCATGACGGAGCAGAGTTCTTCCTTTACCGATTGGCTGGTGTTGTTGAAAGCCTTCGATAAAAACAAGGTATCGAGCGATTCAAATCAAATCATCCTTCATCAAAAGACGTCGTAAGTCGTAAGGTTGTAATCTCAACCGACCGTCATGTGCTTCATGGATTCGAGCAGGACCTCAGTCTCCTCTCGACTTCTATCTTCGCTCTTCTTGTCGAGAATCCTCTTGAACTCGTCGTCGTCGAAGAGTTCCTTCGACTGCAAGTGGGACGACATCAGGTTTTGAAGCCTAAACATTGAGATCGACGTGAACATCAGTCAGTTTCCACCCACCTTTTCCAAAGACAGGTTTTCCAGCATGGTCGCCACGTCCTGTTCGTCGGCATAATCCTCGTCGTAGTCGATGCTGTCGGAGATGGACCTGGAATCGAGCTGGACGCAGGAGTAGGAACGAGGTCTCGAAGCCACCTCCTCCCTTGGAGGAGTCGCATTGACCATCACGTCGTCGTCATCATCCATCACTCGAGGACTCTGCAACAATTTGGCAAAAAACACTTTCGACTTAAAATTAAAAGACAGGGATGCGCGACAAACTGTTAATTGAAATAAACGATTAATAATTTCCCAATAAAGCCACATTAAGGATCGATCTTGAACTGCTTTGGGCAGTCGACTCGGACGATCTGACATTTCCAATGTTTCGGGACGAGTCGTCGAAGACGAAGATCGGATTGAAGCGTCTGCTGCTCGCACGTCGACATCGCAAAATTAAAAAAAAAAACAGATATCCTCGACAAGTTAACAAGGAATTATTCTGCATCGTTCTAACATCTTCAATAATATTGTCTCATCGCTTATAATTATTGCGTTCACTTATTAATTATTAATATTATTTATTATTATAATGATAATTAATATTATTAATTATAATAATTAATTAACAATATTATTAATTAATTAATAATAAATTACTACTAACAATTTTTCAATTAATAAAATTAGTTAAGTAATAAATATTAATATTTTAAATAATAAATATTAATTAAGGTTCTCGAGGAGAACGACGTGGCTTATAAAATAGGACGAAATATAAAATAGGACGAAATATAAAATAGGACGCTATCGACGAAATATCGTGGAAGTGTAAATGCGAGAGGCACGATAAAACAAGAATTCTCGAGATACAAAAGCATCATTCAACGGCTGTTGCGATAACGCGATAACACGATAACGCGATAACACAATAACACGATAACGCGATAACACAATAACACCATTCCAAAAATGACCTGCTGGAAGTGACTGCAGTATTACCGAAGTTTTCCAACCAAAACATGGAGAAGGAAGGAAGAAATGATTGAGAGAAAATAAAAGAAAAAAAAATCAATCAAGCCATGAGAATGAAGACTATCATCAAGACCCGTGAAGACTCCTAACATGGTGATGATGATGATGGCGGTGATGATGTTAGCAGTGATGATGAGATGCTGCAGCCATGGTAGACTGCACAGATCTCCAACCAGGCGTGAAGGAAGGATGGAGTCATTACTAAGAAAAACAAGAGAGTGTGCCCCAATGCACTGGTGTGCATACCTTTATCATAACAAACAGGAGTAATGTCTACATCTCTAATGAGTATGTTTATGAATGAAATGATAACGATGATGTTGATATCACTTTCATTGCACTGATGCAGTACTTGAAGGAAGTGATGGCGAAGAACTATACAAACCAATGAGTGATGTCGAGTGATATTACAACGTTGTAATTCTGCAATGTCGTAATGCCACACGTAATGAACGTAATGGAGCAGATCCGATTTTGAAATCGACAGGTAGAGATTCAATCTCTACACAAATGTTGCAGTAGCACATTTGCATGTCACAGCATTGATCGAGTCAAATTAAGAGGTTAAACATTCTCCGCAAACCGTAATAGCGTTCGTGTTCTCAGTACGGTGGGGAGCCCGGTGCGACCGTCCACGGGCGGCTGGAGATGTGGCGGGCAAAAGCCAATTAACTCACAAGCAATGACTTTTGTCAGTTCTACAGAGATTTCCAGTGTTATGAGATAGGGTTAGATGTATGGGTAAAGTTGGGGTAGGGCTAAGGGTACGGTCGGAGATGGAGTTATGTACCAAAAGTCACTGCCTGTGAGTTGGCTTTTGCCGATCACTTGGCCAGCGATCATCCACCTAACCATCCATTCCGACATATGACAGAGCATCGACAAAGAATTCCTTCTAACAATAAAAAGGAGATAGCTTACTGTCAATTAAGTAAAATGTCCACTAATCAATTCAGATTCCAGGTTGACATGAGTGGAACAAATGGGAATGAAATCGCCGAAACGACGTAATGAATTCTATGCAAAGAGCAAGCATGGCGGTCCAAGCGCTCGCATCGACGCATTCTTGGACGAATCGAAGAGCAAAGGCATCCGTGCCTTCGGTCATCGAGTCTCTGACGTCCATTTCTTCTTCGTCGTCGTCATCATCACACCAGACGAGGCGACGACAAAATGGCTTCGACTCGGTTATCATTGAACATTCGAAGGATCACAACGAGCATGATAAGAGTGCAATCAACTGATGAGTTCTGAGAAACATCGCCGTTTTGAATTTTAAATTTCAATGAAACGAATCAAAAGGTTTGCGAAAGTAGCATTCCCGCACGGTCTAACGGTCGAGACTTTGCCTCTCGCGACGGCAGAACGGATTCGACTCGTGTTGCAGGAGCACCCTCCCGATCGTCCGGTCGCGTGATGGACGTCAACGAACGACGACGACGACATTGTAAAAATAAAGAGAATTATTTGAGAAGAATAAGAATTTAACAACATCAGCAACAATGACAACAATTCAAAATGCTCTGTATCAGCTCAAGTGCAAAATGCAGACCAAGATTTCGACAATATTACGAGAAGCCTCTCATTATACACTCCTTGCATTAGCTCATGCAATGTGATTTATCTAGATCAGAGTCATGAATACTTGATTTGTAGCATAATCTGTGCAATAATTTTGAACGGCCTCTCCGTAGATGAATGAGATCTAGATTGAAATAAATCACTTTTACAAAGAAATGGAAAGAAATAATAATAATAATAAACTCTGACGACGTAACATTACATGGCTGTGACAGAATAATGTTAAATGTTGTCAGGAATTTACACCTCTTACCAAACATCCCAGCTCAATTCTAACATCGTGTGCAATTGTTGAAATATGAATCAAAATCGAGAAATCCAAATGAAATCATAATTTCAAAATCTATGGTGAAATGCAAGGTCCTTAAGAAAAATATCAACGTCTCCAAATAAAATGTTTCAAATAATAATAATTTTAAATAATTTCAAAATAAAATGTCTCAAATAATAATAATTTCAAAATAAAATGTCTCCAACAAATGATAAATGCGCTGCACAGCACACAGGCTCTCACAGAACCGGAGGATTATAAGCCACTCTTTGATACTCGATATGCCCAAGTTCCATCATGTCAGAATTTAAACCATCTTAGATGTGTGCATTGGATGAAGGCAGTCAGCTCAACGTCAATTCACATCTATTCCTAAATCATATCATGAAGAAAATACAAGAATACAATAAGAATACAATTGATTATAATGAGATGTCTGTTGTAAACTGTTGCTATCAACTATTGAAACTAACCTCACGATAATGTTGGCCTCGAAATCCGATGTCGAAAAATATAAACAAGTTCAAGTCTCCTTTCAGGACTTGATGATTATAATGAGCACGTACAGCTGCAAGACAAGTAGAAAAACTTCCTTGATAATTGGCCGTCGTGTGCTTTCGTGCTGTTACAAAAATTCCGAGAAATAGAAGCGCATCGGAAGTTGGGTTGACTTATCGGTTCGTTTATTTTATTCAAATATTGGCTTTCACTTTTCAAACAGGATCTTTTTCGGAACATCAAACGGAGCAATTAAACCAGAATATGATTCCCCACTTCGATCTCCTTCGTGTAGAAAAAAAAACAAACAAGATTGCCAAATCCGAAAACCGAAAATAGTTCAAATTTAAACCGATGATTAGCTAAAATGAATTAATTTATATTTACAAGAGAAGCGAACTCATCCCCGTTGAGTTATCTTATTAGCTATCTGTTTATCGCTGGACCATAGACCATATGGTTAATTGAACATTTCAGTTAACAACAATCGAAATGGTTGTTGTTTTGCTAGATAAATAATATTTTCTTATTTGTAAAATTATTTCTATTTCATATTAAGTCGGCTCGATACAACAGCAGTCGTCCTCGATGCGATTTGCAGACTATTGGAGATGATCGGTGTGAATGTAACAGCAACATTCATCGTTACCGGTCGGGCGGACTCTATAATTATGTATACACTATATAATTATGTATATTACGTATTACTGATATTATCACTGATATTATTTATTCCTAGCAGACGACTTGTACCAGACAAAACCCCTTTAGTAATATTATCCACTTCTTTAATCTCATCCCACTCAGTTAAAACCCTTCTTTATTAATAATAGGTTTATTACAGGACGCAAGTGCACCGAGAATGATGTAAGATCAGCGGCCGCCTAGAAGACCACATTGCAACGTAATTGAGAGCATAATTACGTAATCGCATTATAAATACCTTTCCTCGTAAATATGAACCTACAGTGGACCGGTAATTCACCTTGTAAAAAATGCTTCGGAGAGAGACATCCCCATCCGCGCACGCCCATCGGAGAATATTTCAAATTCTTAAGTCGAATGATAAGCTTCTTTTTTCTAAGCTTAAATATAGAAACATCAAAATAGCGACATCTTTAAATTGGAGGAAAAATATAACTATATAAGGTTTGTAAAAGTAATCAGTCTCAAGCCATGTCGACGCAACAAAAGGAGAACAAGCGGGTGGCAAACAAGAATCGAAAGAACAATTTGAACGTAGACAACTCAGTAAAGAGATCCTGCTGTGGTCTGAGCAAAATGAGACAACATAAAATCGTTACAAAAAAAAAACAAACAAAAAAACAAACTCCATCAATTTAAAAAATAAGACGAATGGAAAATTACAGAGAGATATTCGAGGAAAGTTAAGATTGATTTTTGAAAAATATTGTTTCAAGGGTTCCCACTGAGGAAGAATTCTCGCGAGAAGAAATCATCCGAAGATCGTCTTCAAATTCTGAGCAAGATAAATGCTGGACTGTTTTCATTTTGTTTGTAAAATATGAATATACGTACATCTAAAAAGTGAATATTTATAAAATAAAACAAAAACATATTCATATGAACATTCACGAAAGCTTAATAAAGCATTGTAGCAAAATAAAGGGACCCCACAAGAAGCAATAGACAAATAGTCCGCGAGGATGACAATCCGTGAGTTCTTGAAAGCTAAACTTAGCAAGCATCACCACAGGACAGCTCTATGTTGATGATAAATACTTTCTTTTACCTGCAGTGCCTTGCCTCTTAATGTACTTTCCTTATTCTAATCAGTACTACATGTACTATGGAACTAATGGAAACAGCACTTACAAGTGATATGGGAAATGGTAGGATTCGAACAGACAGCCTGACGATTCGTAATTATTATAACAATAGTCAGGGTTATTGACAGCGTATATATTTGATAACCGAATATTCTGCGCATTCCATGCAGCTGATGTCGACGGAGAAGACCCAACGACAGAAGTTGTGAAGTGACGAGTAACGGCGACAACCTTCGATTTCCAAGTGGAAAAACAGCATGCAGGTGCACGCGGAAGAGGCAACAACAACAATAACAACAACAGAAAATCAATTCAAGCGAAACGAATGATTTAAAAATTATTAAAACAACAAAAACACAGGGCACATCCACATCCGAGATGATGCAACTACTGAGTGGGAGTAATTTCAGCGAAGGGTGACGACATAGAAACGTCTCGTCACGGATGAGTGACTAGACACTCGATCAAGCGTGACATCGGAGCGTACGACTATCAGCTAGGTTTACAACTACATGCCAGAACTGCTATCTTTCGCGTTGATAAGAAGCCAGCAACGACATAGCGTTCAAATGGCGATGGCCATGTTTTTATTCGTGGTTCTTTTGAGATTCGTAGAATCACTATCATCACCGGCATCACTACCATCACTGCTGATCATCTCCGTCTCCCCCTGGTGGAACTGGGGGACTCTCCTTTCCAGACTTTCCATCCATCGATTCGTCCTCTGGTTTTTCCAGGAATGAAAGATCCACCGTTGTCTCTGGATGGATTGGAATCGTTGAATACGTTCATCATTGCATTCGTCAATTCGAGAGCAACAACAATCTTTGACACTTTTAATAATAACTAATAATTAATTTATCATCATCATCATCATCACCAGCACCATCATCACCAGCACCACCATCATCATCACCACCAGCACCAGCACCAGCACCATCATCATCATCATCATCATCATCATCATCATCATCATCATCATCATCATCATCATCATCATCATCATCATCATCATCATCATCATCATCATCATCATCATCATCATCATCATCATCATCATCATCATCATCATCATCATCATCATCATCATCATCATCATCATCATCATCATCATCATCACCAGCACCATCATCATCATCATCATCGCCCTCACCATTCTTGATGATCTCTTCCTTGACCAGTTGCTCCTCAAAGACTGATATTTGATCAGCATCAGGAACCATTCCTTCGACGGGGGCATCTAATGGGTCGATGTCGTCATCGACGTCATCTCCGTCACCGTGATGAGGTGACGTCGGTGTGACATGGAAACCATCCACGTCATCACCCTCCTCATCGTAGACCTTCTCTTCCCCCCCCTCGAGATGGTGTCGCCTAGGTTTGGCAGGGGCCTTGGTGGGGATTATTATGGACTCGTCCACTTCGACCTGGGATCAAGTCATACATTATAAAACAACATACAGATTCACTTGCATCTTACCAACGATGCTAAGCTATCATCAATAATAATAATAATGTTTTTACTAGCATTATTATTATTATTATTACTGTTGTTGTTGATGATAATTATGATGACGATGATGACGATGACGATGACGATGACGACGACGACGACGACGATGACGACGACGATGACGACGACGATGACGATGATAGTAACCACTGGATTCTTCAGCTCCACAGTTGTCGTTGTACTTATCCTGCTCGTTGAGGTACCATCTCCACAGTCCTTTGTGGAATGTTAAATATTTACGAACAATTTTTTGTTATTTAGACGAAAATAATTGAAATACGAATAACAACGTACAACCCTTTGTGACCTGATCTTACACGAACTAACGAACATTAACCCCGTTGGTCATCACCTGTTCGGACTGCTCCGTGGCGACCTCAATGATGACGTCATCTTCATCGTAGGGCTCTTCAACCCCCAGCCCCAGAATGGTGATGTTTTCAACAACCTGGATGGATCTCACCTCCTCCTCATTTCCGTCTCCAGTTTTGGTGAACTTCGTCAGAGTCTCTGTGGTTCTACGTATCTTTCTTCCGTCTGGCAGCAACTCCATGCTCTCCTGAATTGAAATGACAAGGTGCACCTCACAACCAACAAGAACACACGAGCTTGTAAGTAGCGGCTTATAAACATTCCGAGCGTTTAAAATGAGATGCATTCCTCACTGAATTGAATCAGTGAATCACTGTAAATGAGATGTGAATGTCTGATTTGAGGACAATCAGTGTAAACATCAAACGGGAAGTAGGCCGTTTTCAGCAATCAATTCATTTGTAAACAGTGCAGTTGCATACCTGCATAGCTGCTACTGTGTAAGCCCAATTGTGTCGTATTCGCCATCTACACTACAACGCCCATAGAGTCCTTGGGAATAAGGGTTATATAAATGGTTCTAACCCAACCCTAACCCTTCTCTAACCCAACCTTAACCCTTCCCTAACCCAACCCTAACCCTTCCCTAACCCAACCCTAACCCTTCCCTAACCCAACCCTTCCGTAATCAATCTAACCCTTCCCTAAGCCAAATCTAACCCTAACTCTAACCCATCCTTAACCCAACTCTAACCCAATCCTAACCCTCCCTTAGCCAGCCAACCTCTGTGGTTCTCTTGACGCTTTCCTCCTCGCACACTTCTTCGTCCACAGCGCTCTCACCCTTCTTCGGGTTGAAGTTCAATACGTGCCTCAGTTCGTCATCCTTGACCTTATGGTCTTCATCGGCGTCGTCTTCCTCCTCTTCTTCTCTTTCATCATCACCGACCTCAGCAGCATTTAATACGACTGGAACAAAGCCGAGCAATTGTCGAATAATTTTTGCAATTATTATTACGACGTAACAACGTTTATGTGACGTACAATTTTATCATCGTAATACAATGTAATTGATTACATCGCTACAACAATATTTATAGTGTTAGCGTTTGTAAAATTTATTTTTCTTAATGACATTATTAATAACATTAAATATTATTATTATTATTGTTATTATTATTATTAATATTATTATTATACTATTATTATTATTATTATTATTATTATTATTATTATTATTATTATTATTATTATTATTATTATTATTATTATTATTATTATTATTNTTATGTAAGGTGGTACTGCTAATGACCGCTTACATAATATTTCTGATGCCAGTTCTGTTGCATAACGATCCCTTGCGTGATTATTTACTGAAACAGGAATGATTTTTTTTGTATGATGGGTATTTTTTGTGAATGAGATAAGCTTTCTTTATTTGACATCCTCATGGCCCTAGACACTAAATAACCTTCGCAAAACTTAGTTACAAAATTAATTGATCGTCATCATCTTTACAACAATAAAATCATCCTCTCGTATCCTATCACGTGGTTCATAACGACCATAACATATTGTTATTAATCATTATTATTATCATTATCATTATCATCATCATCATCGTCATTGTTATCATCATTATCATTATCATTATCAATATCATAAGTAATCGTAAATGCTAATAAGTAAACAAGCGGTCAGCCTTTGTGACCTTGGGGTCATCCATCACGTGATCTTCGTAGGAGGTCAGGGACATTCCAGGTTGCAGGGTGGAACCCCTGGATGAGTCGAACTCGCAGGTTGACCCTATCTCGTCCTTTAGAGGGTCGTAATCTGTAGGCCATCGTCATCGTCGTCATCATCACTATCACCATCATCACTGTCACCATTAGCACTATCATCATAATCAATATCTGTCAGTTTCAGGAAGAAATTACAGAGAACACTAAAAAATTACTGACTCTTGTCCAAATAATCCTTCCGCTTGGGGCTTGCCTCTTCTACGAAGGTCATGACCTTCTTCTTTATTGGTCCTTCGATAGCAGCGACCACGTCGTCACGTCCAATAGCCTTTAAGGCTTCTATGAGCTCCAGTTTGTCGTTAGGATCCTCATTCTCATTGGACCACAGCTGCAACATTGCCAGTGCCTTTTCGCCCTGGAACTCGCAAGTTGATTGGATGTCCTCGATCTGGGTCGGGGTCAATTGCAACTCTGCAGCCAATGGGAGCCAATCGGATTGAAGGAGGTCGGCGATGGTTCTGAGATTCAGAATACTGGATGCTGATTGGAAGACAACAATCAAAACACATTCATGTTTATGAAATTTAGCTGCTCAACAACAATTTATCCCCTTGTTAGTACAAACAATAATAACCAATAATAAATAATAATAATAAAACAATAAACAACACACATCAATTGAAGAGTTCCAAACCTTCCTTCTGGACATGATCCAGACTATCCTTCTCATCCGAGTCTACCACGTGTTTCTGATCAACTCCGGTTCCTTCATCTTCATCTTCATCTTCATCGTTGTCTCCACCACTTTCGCTGGCAGCAGAAACCTCGGGCATGGCTATGTTGAGGCAGCACACCGGGTTGACTATGGTGGAGGAGGTGTCCGTGGTGGCAGTAGTCTGAGGGAGGGGCAGGAGGGCCATGATTCCGGTGGCTGGCTGACAGGTGTCCTTGACCCGAACAAAAAAGGTCAGCTTGGAATCCTCGGAGGAATTGTGGGCAATGCTCAGCTGTTCGCCTGACTTTACAACGAGTGATAGGTTTCCTGTCAGTCCGATCTGCATCGGTTTGCCCTCCATCACCTTCAATGGAAGCCAAAAATAGGTCTTCAGTTTGTTGAACAGTATTTAATCGTGATTGTATTACTAATACACAAGTAAAAGAGTTTGTATAAGTAATGACGTATGTAATAATGTTGTTTGTATTATTGTTTTATTATTATTATTATTATTATTATTATTGTTGTTGTTGTTGTTGTTGTTGTTGTTGTTAATATTATAGTTGTTGTTATTATTGTTGTTAATACTATTATTGTCGTCGAAAATCTGTCAACTCTTTGTTATGTGTCCTCCCGACTTTCTATTTTTGTCAACGAAGACTTTGTGCCACAAAAGACTTTATAATATAATATAAACTACTTGAACGAATCAAATTGATTTCGCTGTAAAAATGAAGTGTATTGGGAAATTGATTGGAAAATAAGTTGGTGCGATTAAAAACGCGTTAACTGCGATTAAAACATTAATCGATCTGCAGCCCTAATTTTAACATAATTATTATGTTATTTCGTCCAAAAATAAAATAACAACAATAACCTCCAAAAATAGCTAGGCACACACGTACATAAGCATACAACTACACACATACACACACACACGTGCATTCACCCACCTCGACGACCTTGCTCCTGGCAATCTCCTTGAACCTCTCCTGACCTTCAAGGACAGCTCTCCCTTCAAAGTCCTCTCCATCTGCACACATGACCACCCTTAAGGCTGCATCCTTGCTCGAAAGTCTTTTGGCAAAGACAAGGATGCGAGTCAGGAAGGGAACTCTGTTGGCCTCGGCAAAGATCTCAGAGGAGATGCTTAGCACCTCCTTGTCTGACCTTGGACAATCGACCAACCAGAACCTGGTAAAAGTAGGTGGGTCACTCATTGCCCAGCCAATTGAAGATTAGACATCTATGTGTGAATTGTTGCTTTATTATTATTAATTATTAATCACTATAATAACTATCATCATCGTCACCACCACTATCACCATCATCATCACCATCATCATAATCATAATCATAATCATAATGTTTACTTAAAAAACAAACCTTGCAGCCACCGAAGTGTTGAACGATGCGTGATCGTTCTGGAGCTTTATCGGCGTTGTCATGGTGACGTCCTCCCAGGTGGTTGCGTCTGCAGCGGTTACCATGGCGATGGAATCAACGGCGATGATGATGATGATGGTGACGATGAAGATGATGACGATGACTATGATTAAGATAATGATCTATTACAAGCGACACGTACCTTTTCCATGATCGCGTGGCACCCCGTACACAGGGTGGTTGTCATAGAGATACTTGAATGTACTGAATCCTGAAAAATACCAATATCATCCACCATCACACCATCGCTATCATCATGCCGTCACCATTATCACACCATCACTATCACCATATCATCATCACCATCACCATTTACGTCAACCTACTGTTTGAGCAAGCAAGAAGTCTCAAGGATGAGGGGGTGGATGCATCCTTTCCATATCGGTTGATCATCCCCTTCTGAGATGGTGTGGGTAGGGGGGTGGTGATGGTGACCGGCTTATCGAAGTGCTTGCCCTGGGGCTCCATGCTGATGATGGATGCTACGGCAGCCCTGTTGCCGGCCAACTTTGCCACCAGACTCGGAGGAATGTCCTGGGCCTGACGTGTTGATGATGTTGTATGATGATGATGATGATAACGATGATGATGATGATGATGATGATGACGATGACCACGAAGACGACGATGATGATATGAAGAAATCATTACGCTATAAATAGTTATAATACTGAAATAAATTAATTGAACAAATCTAACATGAAATATTAGATGGAATGAATGCATTTAGCTTAAAAAATCTTATAAAATACCATAAAAATCGTCGTCGTCATCATCATCACCTGCAATCCAAAGAACGAAGGTTCGTTGACACTTCCCGACGAGAATACAGCCTGCACCAGGGGCACGACCTTTGAACTGACAACACCTCCTTGCCCTTCTACGATCTTGACCTCCATCTTAACCCTCGAAATGAGGGCAAAATATCTGGGGAGGTGGTTGGTAATAACGTGAGCATGAGACACTGGAGAGGACTTGTTCAGATGGCCAGAGGGCGTAGGGGTGAGGCCGAGCTCTGATTGGTTGACAAATGCATTGTTTGTTGACATTCTAATTATGTTACTATTACATTAACTAAGTCTGACGTTATTATAAAAAATATAAAACAATAATAATAATAATAATAATAATAATAATAGTAATAGTAATAGTAATGATAATGATAATAATAATAACAACAACAACAACAACAACAACAACAACAATAATAATAATAATAAAAAAAATAATAATAATAATAATAATAATAATAAAGCAGATTAACAACAGAAATGAAATAACGATAGAATGGTTCGTCCCACCTGTCACCTGGTTGAGTAGGGTCTCCATTTTAGGATCATTATCAGGAGGAGGAGGGTGGTGGATTGTCCAATTGAGTCCATCGTCGCTTCTCACAACCACCACTTCGCGATCACCACCCAGGGATGCGGAATGGGGAACCTCAAATAGTATGGGCCTGAAATTGGTTGGAATTCAGACAATCATTTTCAGAAAAGCACTTCAATCTCATTCTTGTTAGCTATTATTAACAATTTACTAACTAAGTCCCTAACAAAGCAAATCAGTGATGGTTAACAAAGCAAATCAGTGATGGTTAACAAAGCAAATCAGTGATGGTTAACAAAGCAAATCGGTTAAGGATTGATTGGTTAACTGAAAACCAACCCGTTGAGTTGAACTCCACTTGGTGCAAAGTCGACAACCCTTCCAGCTATTGCTTCTCCGTCAGAGAGGGGTGGGGGACTGAGTATCTTGTCCTTCCTCACCAGTCTGCACATGACCCTCACGGGCATCACCATGTGATTGGGTGGCACCACCACCCTTAAGCCAGAGTGCCTGCACCCCTTGTAGAGGCCTCCTCTTGCATCGACTAGGAAGCTCACTAGGAAACTGAGATGATAAACATGATGATGATGATGATGATGATGATGATGATGGTGGTGGTGGTGGTGGTGGTGTTGATTACGATAATGACGGCTTAACGAGATTATGAATATTCATGAGAAAATGAGTACAATGATAAGATAATTATTCTACATTTCATTCATACCGACCTCGTCCAGATTCTAAATCTGAAATGAACAAATTAAAAGCTGAGTTAGAGAAGGAACAAATACAATAAGGCAGATCATCGAAAATGTGGATTTGTTTTGTTTTGTTTTTGTTTTTTTTTTTTTTCGATTTTTTATTTTGTGGAAATGAGGTGGAAACAATGACTCACCCCGGGGCTCTGGCACCTGGAGACTGAATTCCTTCATCACCGTCGTCGTTACTGCACACCCAACTGCTTGGATCACTCTGCAACTGAACATCCTTCTGCGAACGACCAATGAGAAATGGGGTGTCAATTAACGAACCAATAGGATTTAAGATGGTCAAAGCCTAAGCCAATGATCTGTCAGAGGGTTAATCAGTGAACCGATGAGATCCAGTAAAAATACACAACGTGCTAGAGCAGGGATTTGCTTACCCCCCAGGGGCCTTGACGTCAGACCCGCTGATAAAACAGACCACTAGGGTCTGATTGTGGGTTGCGAGTATTTAAATGTACGTATGAAATACCTTCATGTACATCATTTCCTCTTGAACGTAAACAGTTGAGTCGCCGCTGGTTTCCATGACGCTGTTGACGCGCTGCTTGACCTTGTCGAGTTGTTTCAGCTGTTTGTCGTGTTGTTGTTGTTGTGGGTGGTGATGATGATAGTGGTGTTGTTGCTGGAGAACCATTGAATCAATAGAGTCGTATCCTCTGGGGAACTGATCGTATGACTTGCCGAAGAACACGGTCATGCTATCCTCCACTGAGGATAAATCAATCATTCGATCGATCAATCAATCAATCAAACCAATCATTTTATCAATCAGCCAATCGATATTATCACAAATGTTTTCTTACCTGTCTCATCCTCGGATTCGGACAGGCTCGTTTCCATGATGACCTCGGGCAGCACGACCTTGTACTTCTCCTGGTCGTCTGTCATTGGCCGGGCATTCTCATCGCTGATTGGTCTCAGTATCTCAACTATTGAAAGGTATCCAAGCCGACTGGCAATGCTCATCGCTGATTGGCCAGACTGAAACGTCATAACAATGTCAATGTCAATTATGGATTATTATGCTATTTCTTCAACTCCTCCACCTGTACAATATTTGTGTCAACATGTACATATTTACCATTGTACTTGTACTTCATTTATATAGCGTCACATGCTTAGCGCCAGAGGCGCTTCTTGTTAACCATTTATATAGCGCTCCTCCCAAGGGCGCTTGCGGCAGTGCAGGCTGGGTTTCGAACACGACACATTACCGTTACCGTTATTTCATGTTACACTGGTTTGTACTTAGCATGTACTTAGAAGCGTGAATGTTGTCTTCAAAACCACCTTGGTGAACAACTCCTTAGCATCGGAGACTACATTGAATAACTGTTGTAGTGGTAGACAATAAGCAAACATACAAGTAAGGATACAACAATAATAATTGCTCATGAAGAGGTAAAGAAATGAAAACTTACGTTCGTAAAAAGATTCGGCGAGGCCTGATTCTTCAGCAGCAGGTTTACCACCTGGATGTGACCTTGTTGAGCCGCATGGTGGAGGGGAGTGTAACCTTGCTGTGTAAGGTCAAAGGTTGAGTCATTTGCCGGCCATTTACACAGCTTATCATTATGGTACCATCCTCGATTATCGCGATATGCATAATAATTACAAGCTATCATCACCATCATCATCTCATTTACATATTCATTGGTATTTCTAATTATTCGTTGCCTCGTGTTTTATATTTGACCTTTGTGCAGGCATCCACGGCTGCCCCATTATCCAGTAGGAATTTCACCATTCCTGCTTGTCCGTAGTGGCATGCCATGTGCAGGGGGGTGTATCCAGCCTAGGAAGTGATGAAAATGGTCATTACTGTTGCCATGCCACTAAACTATGTTTTATAAAATTTTATTATTAGTAACTTAATATTATAGCACTTTTAATAATAACATTGGCAATGATGATGACGATACTGCTGCTGTTGATGATGATTATTATTATTATTATTATTATTATTATTATTAAACCTCGTACCTTGGTTTGTGTATTGATGTTGGCTCCGTGTTGAAGAAGAATAGGTGCTACCAGAACTTTGTCTTCCTGAGCTGTAAGATGCATGGAGGTCACGCCCTTCGAAGCCCTATGATTGGTGTCGGCAGAGTTCTCCAGTAACAGCTGAACCATCTCCACGTGACCTTGTTGACAGGCAAGGTCAAGAGGGGTCAATCCATTCTGCCATAAAGGGAGAGGGGGGCAGAGGAATTGAGACAGGTTGCAGAGCAATTGATTGAAAATTAATCAAGTCGATTGACTTTCCCACATAACGTAGTTGTCTTACTGAGTTTTATTTGGTCTAAAAATGACATCTCCCGATGAAATTCATAATTTTTGGGGGAATATTTAATGGAAATGAAAACATTCAAAAAGATTAGGCTTGCGAACATCAGGCGCGTGACATACATGACATACTGGAGCGCACATGACATGTCACGCAAAGGTGACGTGCATGACATACCCGAGCACACATGACACTCAATCCACCGACTCACGTTGATCTCGGAGTTGGCGGATGAACCCGCTTCCAGAAGCATGGAAGCGATCTCCATCCTGTTCTTCTTGGCCGCTATGTGCAGTGGAGTGTAGCCGTTCTGGTTGGAAGGAATTTGTATTTGCTTTATTTTCATAATTATTAACAAGTTATTACCGCTCAATTGTTGTTTTAATTCACTACATAAAAAATAACTATTATATCAATGATAACTACAATGGTGATAACGACGACGACGACGACGATGATGACGGCGACGGCGACGACGACGATTTATCAAACTAAAGAGCGAATCACCATCCAGCACAGCTCATCCATCATCTTCACCCAGTACTCACCTTGGCTGGTGTGGCTATTTTAGCGTCGTGTTGGAGCAGAAGACTGGCAATGCTGGGTCGATCGTAGTGGGCGCACACGTGGAGGGGAGTCAAACCGCTGGTGCTCGTCTGGTCGCAATTGCAGCCCCTGCCCAAGAGAGCCTCGACAATGTCGGAGTGGTTCTGCTTGCAGGCCAGATGGAGGGCCGTGAATCCTTTCTGGAATTGTTGGGGAAAAATTGGAGAGAAATCATCATCATGTTGTCAGTCGCCATCGACATCAGTTTTCAGCCATTACCTTGTTCATCATTTCCTTCTTAGCTCCGTGATCGAGGAGCACCTGTACTACTTCCAGGTGTCCCTCTCTGGCAGCCAGGTGAAGTGGAGTGCTCTGATCCTTGGTCATGTCGTCAGGAGAAGCTCCGTGTCTCAGCAGCAGGACCACGTTGTCTACGCTTCCGAGACGGGATGCCACATGGAGGGCCGTCTGATCGTCCTGCAGGGTGATTACGTCAAACTTGATCATGCTTATTGCTGATGATAACAATGGTAATGATGGATTCATGGGTTGGTCATAAGATTCTAACAACATTGGTCATGTCAATAACTGTCACCAATTCATCACCTACCCAGGATCTGGCTTGTACTGTCGCACCATTCCTTAGAAGGACCCTCACAATGTCAGTCTGGTTGGCCCTGGCGGCCAGGTGCAGACTGGTCTCCCCTCTGCACGTAGGACTGTTGGGGTTTGATCCATGTTGGATGAGGTGGAGGACTATGTTCAGGTAGCCCATGAAGGAAGCCACGTGGAGCGGTGTCAGTCCAGACTGCGGAGATGTTGAGATGATTAATGGCATTTGACGTTTCGATGGTTTCAGATTTTGCTTTTAACTTTTCATAGTATTTTAATAATTATAATAATTATTATTAATTATATGAGGGTTTAAATGAAATTTTAAATGCATAATTTTAATGCAATATTAATTGATAATTGTATTATCGTATATTATCATCATTATGTGACAGTGACTTTAAAAATCCTATTACCGAATAATAATAAAGCTTAATATATCGTCCGGCAATTGGACACGCATGATTAAGTTTGACGTCCAAAGAAGCATGACTTGCAAGTACCTCCGTTGTCGCTTCCATGGTTGCTCCGTGCTTCAGTAGTAACTCCACTATCTTTATCCTGTTCTTCTTGCATGCGATGTGCAGTGGAGTGAATCCGTTCTGTCAATCATGCGTGAAATCATTTTACTCGTCTGCTCCTTCATCTCGTTTCATCTTCTTTCTCGTTCATCTCCCATGCATAATGCGTAATACATAATGATTTGATCACGATAACTTGTCATAACATGCATTCATTCACTCACTCATTCATTACATTTATCTACCCACTTTTTTACTCGTTCAATCACTTGTTAACTCACCAACCATCCACCCACCCACCCATCCATCTACCCATCCATCCGTCCGTCCGTCCATCCATCCACCTACTCAGTCTCCTTGCCACTCACCAAAGCCCTGGCATTGACTTCGCATTTCTTATCTTGTAGAACCAGCTTAGCAGTCTTGACATTTCCACAGTGGGCAGCCACGTGCAGAGGGGTAAGATAATCCTGGATGGATGGATGGATAGTATGTGAATGGATGAGTGAATGAATGAATTAATAAACGAGTGAAGATGGAGGAGAATGAGAAGAAAGGGGAGGGGAAGCAAAAGAAACATTATATTATTAAATGATTAGCTTTTTTTGAACCAGCTTCGCCAGTCATACAAACGTAATCAATTTTGCTCATGCCGTTATTATTTACGTCCTTCGAATACAGCCAATCATCTGCCCTCGTAGAACTGGGTGATTAGGACGGTGCTCCCGCAACGGGACTCGAACCCGTGCCGCCATCACGAGTGGCAAAGTCTCAAACTATGCGAGAGCACAATGCTCCTTGGCTCCAGTAGCTCTCGAGCTTAAAGCTCGTATGCGATTTAGGAAAAGTTGGAAAAGTTGAAAGTTGAAAATTGAAAATAGCACAGTTGACCTAAGAATGGATCAGAGAATGACGTGTGCAAATTTCAAGTCACTACCGCTCAACGTTTGGAGTTCTTGGGACAGACAGACATACATACGCACTGTTTGTTTTATATTATAGATTGTATTTAAGCAAGTGCAAGTCATCAATTTCCAAAGTACCCATCAGCTTAAATACCAGCATAAATTATGATAACTAGGCTGTCAATATTTACATAAAGTACAACTAACCACTGTAATCTCATTGATGCCGGAGTTATGGAGCAAGAGGATTTTGGCGCAGACTTCATGGTCTCCCTGGATGGCCATGTGGAGTGGGGTCAGTCCGTTGACCGTCTTCATTTCCACCTTGGCGCCTCTCTTGAGGAGCGCCTCCACCACCTGGTGATGTCCGCTCCTGGCTGCGCAGTGCATTGGTGTCAAACCATCCTATGTGTGGTTGAAATGTTCTTTAAGGCTATCAAGAACAATGCCAATGGCAACTAGGTTTACAATGGTTTACAAGCAAATACAATTTTAGAACCAATATTTTTTCAAACAGGCTTTTCAGATCAATGTCCGCTGCAAAAATATCTTCAACGAACCCTAGTTTGGGGGTCGACTTCAGCCCCGCAATCCAGCAGAAGTACTACCATGGCCAGTCTACCCCATTTGCTTGAAATGTGCAGTGGTGTTATGAGGTTCTGTCAGAGTGGATGACAAGTTGAATAACTTGACTTATGGATATGTATCGTAATTAGTGATTTTATAAAAAAAATATGTCATTATATTTTTTTATCTCTTAAATTGTGCAATGTTCTCAAATGTTATTGTAAGGTCTTCCAATGACGAAACCTTTTGACATTTCAAGCCAAAATTGTCTCCTAGTTGCCTCGTGAAAATCAAAACGCACCCACCCTAGCCTTAAAATTGGCGTCTGCTCCATGTTCAATCAACAACCTGCCGACGTTGTTGTTGCCGTAGTGGGCTGCAATGTGCAGAGGGGTGAATCCGCTCTGGTGATTTTCGTTTTCAAATTCCAGATTAAATTCACAAAGTTAAATTTTCAACGTTTAATAAAATACAAGCAACAATCACCTTTGTTATGTCGTTCACGAGGTTTTTGGTCTTAAAAAAGGAATCAGTATATTATATATTATAACAATATTATTGTCAGTATTATGTATTGTAATAATTACATATATTTATAAAAGGTAAGAATCTTCCCCAAAATAATGCAAGATGTAAACAAAAGCACCTTGTTTGGTTTTTCTGAGTTGCTCTGCAGAAGAAGTTTGGCAGCTCTGACGTCGTCCTTCTTGGCAGCGATGTGAAGGGCAGGCAGTCTCATCCTCCCCCCTCCCCCCATCGTGCTCCAAAAGAAGGGCCACGACCTTTTCGTGACCTTGCTGCAGGGAAACTGCCAGGGGAGTAAATCCGTCCTGAAAACGTCATTTACGTCATGCAGAGGTCATGACCTTTGACTTGTTCAATGTACAATCTTCTTTTTTTATTCTTTTGTGAGTTCATCGTGAATATATAATGACAGATGTCATCTCCTTATCTATTTTAAGATTCAATGCTTAAGAAAAGCTTTAACTAGAAACAAATAAAATGGCAATAAAAACCAATAAAATGAAAAAGAAAATTTATTCATCGACAAAGTTGTGGAAATATTTAACGTGTTATGGGCTTTCTTTTTTTATGGCTTTCATTGGATTTCATAAAATGAAATATTGCATAATATGGCAATAATATCATTATTATCATCATCATCATCATCATCGTCATCATCATCACCACCACCACCATCATCATCAACATCATTATCATCATCATCATCATCATCATTATTATTATTATTATTATTATTATTATTATTATTATTATTAATTTATAGTTATCGTTAATTATTAAAAATACTGAAAGCAATTCAAATAGTCATGAACATTCTCAAACAACACGGATGGACGGACGGATGGATAGGCTCTTAATGGAGCCATTGAAAAAGCCAAAAATTAAATATTCATGAACCTCCGTGGCCAAATTCTGAAGGGCTCCACGTTGTAGGAGACATTCGACGACCTCGATGTGGTTCTCCTGGGAAGCCATGTACAGGGGGGTGAAGCCATTCTGATGTCATTCAAATGTCGCAATCGATAAATACGTTGGTAATAAAATAATGACGATGGTAATGATGGTGGTGATGGCGATGATGATGATGACGACGACGACGACGATGGTGATAACAATAACATCAGCCACGTACATAAAAAATGAATGGATGATTGACTATCAATTAATTGCGGTTTGCAAAATATAAATTATCCGCTCCAAAATAACTAATATTTATTGGCCGGTCCTCATTGTTAAAACTGTTATTGGCTGCAGACTTCAGGGACGCCGAACGGCACCAGAGGTCGCATAAAATATTGCGTCCGCCTAAAAAAAATCAATCTCCGACATGTTTTTGGACTCAATCCAGGAACAGCCCGCCCTCCCCTCGCCTCCACAAACAGGGCACCATGGAATGAATGGATGGATGGATGAATGGCTTTGCCCTCGCCTCTACAAACAGTATGAATGGATGGACGGGTGAATGGAAGACTCACGGATGATTGCAAGTTGACGTCTGCTCCTCTTTCTACCAGCAAGTTGACAACGTCAAGGTGACCAGCCAAAGACGCTATGTGCAGGGCTGTGTTGCCCTTCTAAATGTTCGCATATTCAAATAAGTATTTCACTTAATTATAATCATGAAGCGTTTAAATTAACATTACATGATATTACATAAATATTACATACTCAAGTTGTCATTACATAAATATTACATACAATTAAATTATAGTTAAATAATTGTTGCGAGTCAGTCGTGGTCTCAAGTACCTTGGTGCAAGCGTCGACCTCTGCTCCGTGGTTCAAGACCTCTTTGACTATTTCTACGTGGCACTCCTTCGACGCCAAGTGCAAGGCATTCAATCCATTCTATAAGATAAATAAAATATTAATAATAATAATAATAATAATAATAACAATAATGATAATAATGATAATAATAACAATAATAATAATAACAACAACAATAATAATAATAGTAATAACAACAATAATAACAGCAATAATTATAATAATAATAACGATGACAATAATAATATTAACAATAATAATTCTCCCTTTTAATTATGGACGTTGATTCTTCAATTAGCTTATTAAACATTAAAGTTTCCTCTGACCATTTTAAACAGTTTTGACGTCCGAGACTTTATCCACAGGGAGATAAAATAATTATCATGTTAATTATATTAATTCTGAAATAATTTCTGAAATAATTATGAATAATTAATTAATTAATTATGAATGATTATGAATTAATTAACAATTAATGATTGCTAATTAATTAATTATTAATGAAATCATTTTAATGAGATCATAATCATTTATTAATGAAACAATTATAAAATAATTATAAAATAATTATGAAATAATTATTAATCTCTAATGAACTGACCGTATTGGAAGTGTTTATGTCGATGTTGCTGTTTATGTGATCCTGTACCTTCTCCAGGTTTCCCAGTCTCGCTGCTTTCAGGAAAATCGTGTTGGCATCTTCCTGGTGTTCGTAATTAATAACCATTAATTAATCATAAACATTTACTAAAAATAACCATTTATTAATAATAACCATTATTAATAATAAACATTTATTAATAATAAACATTTATTAATAATAACCATTAATTGATAATAAACATTAATTAATAATAAACATTAATTAATAATAAACATTTATTAATAATAAACATTTATTGAATATAACCATTTATTAATAAAATTCTTTGATTCAAATTTATTAATAACTAAAAATATTACCTTATTTCAGTTAAATCCACAGACGGTTGATGATTCACCGTAACCAGCAATACATTATTATTTTCATTATTATTATTATTATTATTATCATCATCATTATTATTATTATCATTATCATAATTATTATTACCATCACCATTATCATTATCATTATCATCACCACAAAGCAATTATTCCAACCTTCTTAAGGGAGTTGTAGTTTTTCTCGTCCTTCTCGTGGAAATTGGGAATGATGATGGAAATGTTTTCAGTCTCCGTCATGACGTGTTCCTGGAGGAGCTGGACAAGGAAGTCATTGAATGAACAATAAATGAATTCTTCCACTCGATTCTCAAAGTTTAACACGTGTAACACAATCGTTATCAGGTTAATAGCGACAACTTTTATTCCTTCCGACCTGTTTATCAGAAGGAGAAATATCTGCAGACAGGGGACCACCAACCAGTCTGCTTGCTTGCTTGCTGCAGAGGACAACCGAACAAGATTCCTTGGTCCCTCGCTCCATAATGAATGTTCCATGTGTATGTGTGTATGTGTGTATATGTGTGTGTGTGTGTACGTGTGTGTGTGCGTGTGTGTGTGTGTGTGTGTGTGCTGCCTGCTTAAGTGCGTGCGCTCATGTGATTTTTTTAGAGCTATCCTTGGTTCATTGAATATTTGAACATCGATGTCTTTAAATATTTCTCGGGAATTTGAGATAACAATATGGAGAGAATTTAACTCATCTTAATTCCTACGAATGTTGCTTTTGTAATATTTCAGATTTTCAAAAAAAAAAACCCTAACGAATTAGAAAAAAAAATTACTAAACATACTATCACACAAATTATTACAAATATTATGAAACATATTATCACACGAATTATTGTAAATATTATTAATCATATTATCATAGACATTATTACATTTTATTTTAATTACTTTGTAAAAGTAAGTGAGTTTAAAGGAAATGTCTTTTTAAGAAAGCCTTTCCTTCTCCAGGGGAATGTTATTACCGAAAATCATAATCATTCAGAAAGCAAAAGCATTTTGAGTACATCAACAGGACGCCTCAAAATAAAAGATAAAAAAAAAACATTGAACTTGTCCATTTTGTAAACATTTACTGCACATCTTGAAACATTTAATTTATTGAGATGGCGGACTTAGCGTCAATGTCTCGCTAGTAGGAGATATTTTAGGAGAACTCTGGCATATTTCGACTCACATCGTAAACATGTCTGCTAGTTTAGCCTATGGGTCGCTCCCCCGATGAAATTGTCAAACAATTCGGAGTACCATATATGTGTGGACAAAATATTTATGTTTAGTTTAGTATACGAATAGTATAAGAATATACCAACGTTCGTTGGATTGTAAACATTTTGTTCGATAACAGATAATTCGAATAATAAGACTTTCTAAAGACACAGTAAGTCAGATCAAATCAATTTAATAAATTTATTGCGTAAATAAAGCAAACACACGAATGAAATTATGATGCTTTAACCATCTGCACACCCATCTTTCACTCGATTCAGAAGCTTTGAAAAATTAAAAACAAGTTTTACCTAAACTAATCTCCTCTTCGTCAGACGTCTTGAGCGACATTGAACACGAAATCCCAATAACCTTCGACGAAGACAAACTGCGTCTCTAATATTTACGACAGCAACTCGAACAATTTGCAATAAAACTAAATACTAAAAAAGCAATTCACTCGGAGATAAAGCACTGGGAAGCACTCGAAATTCACCTAAACCTCGTTTATTTGATCCAACTTAATGTACGACCCTCTTCACCTCTGGACGTGTTTTAAGAAGTCACTCGATTTAACGACTTTGTTTCGAATTACTGAATAACGGTTTCCCATTTTAAATTTACAGAATTTTAAATTCTCCAAACACAAAGTCGACGGAGCAAAAAAAAATTAAATTCAATTGCGCAATCTCTGAAAGGATCAGATCAGAAAATTCACAAAACCCTATTTGATTTACCGCTAATCTGATTCCTGAAATTTTCTTGATTTAATTCTTCTGAAAATGATAACATTTTAAAACTTTGAAATTATCATTCGCTTTTATTTCTTTGTCTTAAAAAGCCGAACAAATTTAATCTGATAGTTTAACGTCGATCATAAGCGGAGAGAGTTAGGAGTTTAAATAGCATCGTCGAAGACAATTGTCTGCTCATTTTCTTCATCTTGGCGCCAATAATTATACGTACTGGAATGCTTCCAATAAAAATCACAATTGTATAAAAAAAAGTTTAATGGCGATATAAGATAAACAATATACTGCAATATTAAAATAACGTAATAAATTAAAATTTGAAATTCGTATATTCGATTTGCAGAGTTTTGCGGTTTAAAAAATGTTTTCAAGTATTGTCCTCTTCTGGCTCGTTCTAAATAGTCGCTCGTCAAATTCATACCTAACTTTAAGCACGAAATCCTACCCGACGAGAGGTACGCCAACTTTCGAGGTCCAGGACTCCTTTGTGGAAAAATCGACGGATTTCAAAGGATTTCATCAAATAAAATCTGCTCATGAAGCAGTGGAAAGTTCTTTATTGCTCGAACGAGAAGATCGCGTTCCAAGGTTTATGCTGGACCTGTTTGACAGACATTCCGGTAACTCCCGACGTTCTCCGCTTTCCGCAGACACAATTCGTGTAATACATCCCTGGAATTACGGTTATATTATGAGTTTTTGCATTTTTGCATTAATTTTTCGTTAAACTTTGAAGATATAAAATGTTACATTCAACCGCAGAATTCGAGTCCACACACCGATGGCAAAAGCTTGATACACGAGTCTTTCGAATTTTTTCTTTTAATCTCTCCAGTGTGGAAAAGAACGAGTATGTTCAGAGAGCAGAATTAAGACTCTGCTTTTCAAGTGAAACTCCAAAGATACGAACTCTTACGATTTACGAACGATCCGAAACGTTCAATTCTCCACACAATGACCGCAGTTACCAGGATGGTTATGTTAGGGTTGCATCAACAGAAGTGAAAACGCATGAAGGAATTTTTCTTTTGAGTGGAGTAGTGAGAAACTGGCTGCAAAAAGACAGACTGGCCTCACACTCCATCCTGGTTGAGGCAAAATTCGAACGAGGGAAAGCTGACACGAAGTCTGAAGCTCGTGGTGAGATTTGTCTGTAAATAATTCTAAATTACATTTTTTCTCGTTACAGATTGATAGGCGAATTCAGTTCTCAAACGTTCAAATGTTGTCACTTAACAGATTCAGCGAATCATTGTAGATCGATTCTCCTGCTGTTTTCCATCGACAAAAGATGGCGAGAGGAAAGAAGTGTAAAACCGATGCCGGTCTTGGAATTTCCTAAGCTGAAACTAGCATCCGGTCTCTTGAACAACCGGAATTTCCCTTACAAAATTTCTAAAAAACGATCCATCGGTTACAAACCAGAAAGAAAGGAATATTCTTCAAAAATGCCTGTCAAGAGATCACCCTTCTATCTTTCCACGGGATCGAAATACGAAACAAAAAGAATAACATCCGACTCGAATGGTCACAGGATTCCAAAACGTCGAAACGCTTGCAGAAGAAGAAAACTCTACATCAACTTCTCAGACATCCATTGGGATACATGGATAATCAAACCAGAAGGATATCAGGTTGGATAACTGATACTAACTGACGCATCTCAAAGTAATAACATATCGAATGCGTGCGATTTTAAGGCTTATCAATGCAGAGGCCGGTGTCACTTTCCTATCCGGTCACAGCTTTCACCGACCAAGTACTCCGTGGTGAGGAGTCTACTCCACGTCGTCCACCCCCAAAAAACCAGGCCGGTCTGCTGCGTGCCCACCAAACTCCTTCCGATATCGCTTCTGTATTACGATGAGAACAATGTGCTGACTTATAAGTTCAAGTACGATGACATGGTCGTGGCGGAATGTGGTTGTAGATGAATGGTCAAGGAAAGACAAAATCTTGATGCTTTCGTGTTTCATTTTTGTGCATGATTGTTAACTCCCACTTTGTTAGAAGGTAGTCCGATGTCGGTCCTCGGTTAAACTGCTTTAACTGCATAATTAAGTTAGACGTTTTAATTTATAAATAATTTTAAAAAGAAGAATTAATAAATTACTACTAAAGGATGATTGAAATGCGCTTCCTCCGTACATTTAATTTTTTTTTATATATATTTCAATAAGCATACTTTTTAAAGTAATAGGTTAATATATTCAAAAATATTTATCCACGATGCAAGGTTATATTTGGAAACCAAGAATTAGTAATGAGTTTCTGCCTTATTAATCTTGGAAAAACCGTGCTTTTCGATTTTTTACAAGGACGGCCTCAGGCAGGTACCTTAAAAGGTCTTCGCGTGAGTAATAAATTTTCGAATGGTCTCGTCATCGTCAGAAATTGTTTAGAACAAGTTTAAATCGTAACTATTTTCAATAAAGACGTTTCATCAAAACTCCGAGGAGCATCTCTATGTCCGAAGATCGAAATAGAGGAAACAGGTATCAGAGGGGTAATCGAGCTCCACATAGAGGACACCGTTTGAACAGGTTGGTTATAAGCGAGCGAGCGACAAATTTTTCAATAAAAAAATTTGTAAAAATTTCAGATCGGAAAGTAGCGAGCCTAGAAACGTTGGCACAGTATGGCGAGCACCGTCAGGGGACGAAATAATGGCTCAAGGGGAACGAGGGGTGCAAGAGGAGGGAGTGAACAATGGAAAAATGGTGAACAAAGAAGATATAACAACCAAGTCGGAGCAGGCAACAAAGATAATCAGGTCACAGGCACTGACCTAGGAGTTCCTGGTTCATCCAGGGGAAGAGGTGCATCTAGCCAACATCAGATCAGGAATAGAACATTGAACCCCTACAAACTGAAAAACATGGCTCAGACACCCCCTGAGGATTTGGTTGGAGAAATAATGCTGGATAAAAGTGGTTTTCCCCAGGCCTTGAACAATGAATCTTTGTACTCAAAGTTTGAAGTCTTTCAAGACATGATGCTGATTATTCTGAAAGCAACAGATTTTGAAGCAAAGCCAAAGGAATCAATTGTTCTTCTCAGCAAAGTTAAGTCTTCTTCACTTTTGTCTGGGGGCTTTTCGAGTTATTACTCAAAATTATTGGGAAAGCGAGAACCTTTCTCCAACGACGCAACCAAAGCTGCCTTTGCAGGCTCGATAAACATGTTGAAGCTCATTGTTGAGAAGTTTCCTACCTCCATAGAGAAAATTCTTCCTCCATACTCTATGGCCAAGCTCATCATGTGTCAGGGTAATGATTTTGAGGCAGGGACTAAAACAGATTTCGAACATCTTGAATTTATCATCGAAAGTGCCATGAAACAACATTCCGAAGTTGATCGACACAACTCCAAGCAGGACTACCCTCCACCTCCTGATAACTTTAGGGACTTGGGCATATTTCCAAACTTTAGCAGAGATTTAGCATGCATGCAAGAGCCTTATCTGAGGCCGATCGAAATCGAGGGAGGTTTCCAAGATGTCGAGCACTACTTGGATGTTCATTTCCGACTGCTCAGAGAGGACTTCATACAGCCATTGAGGATTGGAATCAGGGAATATTTAAAGATATCCGAGAATCGTCTGACCAGAAAGAAACTAACTGAGGTTAGGATCTACAAAGATGTTAAAATAATCAAAGCAGTTTGCACAAACTCAGGTCTGATTCATGAAATCAACTTTAGTGTTGAAAATTTGAAGTGGGTGAACTGGCAGACTAGTAAAAGATTTATTTATGGTTCACTGCTATGCCTATCCAATAATAATTTTGAAGATATTATAATGGCCACAGTTGAAGATAGGAAGCCAGAATTTCTTGCCAAGGGAATTTTGCGCATCAAATTTGAGGAAGAATCCCAATTGCATGATTACAATAGCACTGAAATGTTTGTCATGCTGGAAACCACGGCATTCTTTGAACCTTACAGGCACGTGTTGGACGGTTTGATTACAATCAGCCCAGAGACATTTCCGTTTCAAGATGCCATCATTCGATGCCTTCCTACAAGTAATCCTCCAAAGTACCTGAACAGTTTAGGAGCTAAGTATTTCGACCTGACAAGTTTGTCAACAAAACAGACTTGTAATGAAATCGTCATTTCTGATGAGTCAGAGCCCATGACACCTCCAAGACTAAAGCTCGTAGACATTCTTAGAGAATCTTCATGGCCGCCCGCCAGTAGCTTAGGATTGGATGAATCCCAGTCGAAAGCTCTAAGGAATTCTCTGAGCTCCGAAGTGTCTGTCGTGCAGGGTCCGCCAGGAACTGGGAAAACTTTTATCGGTTTGAAAATAGTTGAAATCCTCTTGGAAAATTGGGATCGGTGGAATGTGGATGAAAAGCCGATTCTGGTCGTTTGTTACACGAATCATGCTCTCGATCAATTTTTGGAGGGCATTTCAAAATTTCTTAAAAAGGGCATAGTTCGAGTAGGAGGTAGGAGTAAAAGTGAACTTATGAAAGCATTCAGTTTAAACCAATTAAGATGCCAATTAAGAAGTAACAAGAACATTCCAAAAGACATATACTCTAAGAAAAAGGATGTCCTTCATGAGATGCGGTGCTTACAGGAAGAAATAGAAGGGACAGGAAACATTTTGGAAGGCCTCGAAAAGAGCTTAATTCATGAAGCTCAGCTCAAAAAATTCATGACACCAGAGCAGTTTACAAGCCTGACCTCATTCCAGTCTCTATTCAACAATTACAACAACACTTCCTTTGTGATAGAATGGTTGCATATGAATGAGGTCATTGAAGTGCCAGCTGATGAAAAGGTGGATGATCCCCAATTTTCTGAACAAGAGGAGCAGGAATATCTTGACGTGGAAAATGAGGCAGAACTTGAAGAACAGCAAAGACGAGTAGAAGAAGAAGACTTAATTTTTGGTCTCAACAATCTGGCAGTAGAAGAGAGAAAGATGAATCGTGTAAGAGCTACTGAAATGAAGTTCAATGTGAATAAAAAGAAACCAGACGAGAGTGGATGGCAAATGCAGAAGGATCAAATAAAAAACACGAAGAAAAAGTTGAAGAAACATCTCGCCAATTCCGATGTCATGGATCAACGCGAGGGAGAAGCAGTGATCAATGTATGGCAGTTAAACATAAGCGATAGATGGAGGCTCTACAGATACTGGCTTCAGAAGTACAGAATTAGTTTAAAACTAGGGGTTGCCATGGAGATGCAAATGTACGACTTGTTGGCAGAAAACTTGAAAGAGATCCACTCGAATGAAGACGAATGGGTCATGAAGGGAGCCAAAATCATTGGAATGACGACGACAGGAGCTGCCAGATATAGAAAGCTTTTATCCTCCATGAGACCAAAGGTCATCATAGTGGAAGAAGCAGCAGAAGTCTTGGAGTCCCATGTAGTAACAAGTCTCAATCCAGAATGCCAGCATCTGATTCTCATTGGAGACCACAAACAACTTCGACCGTCAACAAATGTCTACAAATTGGGCATCAAATATCATCTTACCTGCTCCCTCTTCGAACGACTGGTGATGAATGATTTTCCTTATGTCACCTTGGAGAGACAACACAGGATGAGACCAGAAATTGCTGACTTTGCTCGGATAATCTACCCCCTCCTGAAAGACGACGATTCGGTGTTGGATCAAGATCACGTCATGGGCGTCAATTCAAATGTCTTTTTCCTCAATCATTGTGAACAAGAGACTCAAGACAGTGAACTCATGAGTGCCTCCAACAAGCATGAGGCAGCTTTCTTGGCCAAATTTTGTCTGTATCTCATTCAGCAGGGCTACTCTAAGCAACAGATCACAATTCTGACTCCTTATGCAGGTCAGATGTTTGAAATCAGGAAACTCATGCCCAAGAACATTTTTCAGGGATTACGAATTTGCCCCGTTGACAATTATCAGGGTGAAGAAAATGACATCATCTTGTTGTCGCTCGTTAGAAGCAACTTTGATGAAAATATCGGCTTTTTGAAAGAAACCAACAGGCTCAATGTGGCCTTGACAAGGGCCAAGAAGGGCTTGTTTGTCATAGGGAACTTTGACATGCTGAAAAATAAATCTGAGTTTGTGCATAGAATTTGCTCTGAGGCAGTGAAAAAAGTGCCACCAGTCATTGGAACTCACTTAACTTTGTGCTGTCAGAATCACCCCAATACTAAAATTATGGTTTCTCATGCCAAAGATTTCGATTATGCTCCAGAAGGAGGGTGCACTCTGCCCTGTCGGTTTAGACTATCTTGTGGCCACACCTGTACCCGAAGCTGCCATCCGTATGACAGGGATCATTCTCAGTTCCTCTGCCTCAAGCCATGTCAGAAAGTTTTCCAAAAATGCCAGCACAATTGCCTGAGGAAATGCTCTGAAAATTGTGGCAGATGTGAAATAAAGATGAAGAAGGTGATTCCACGATGCAAACACGAACAAGAGATGATGTGTCACCAAGCTCCAGAGAAGTTTGTCTGTCGAGCTAAGTGTGACTACGTTCTTCCCTGCGGTCACACTTGCATTAAATGTTGTGGCGAGGGACATGCCACTGTATGTTATGTCCGCTTGCCAAAGTTATTGGACTGTGGTCACCAGGTCAAGATTCCTTGCTATAGGTTCAATGATGATGACATTGAATGTGATACCAAGTGCAGGCAGCTGTTAAATTGTGGTCATACATGTGAAGGGACTTGTGGCAAGTGCTTCAGAGGAAGAGTTCATGTGAGATGCTCTAAGAAATGTGACAGGACTCTGATTTGTGGTCATAAATGCAGGAGCCTCTGTTCGGATGTATGTCCTCCATGTCATCTTCCATGTGAAAACAAGTGCAGCCACAATGATTGCAAGAAAAAGTGTGGCCAGCCATGTGATCCATGCAATGAGGTCTGCTCCTGGAACTGCAGGCACCATGTGTGCAAGCAACTGTGCCACATGGAATGCAACAGACCTCCCTGTGATGCACCATGCGAGAAAAGACTTAAATGTGGACATCCTTGTCCCGGTCTTTGTGGAGAGAAATGTTCCTCATTGTGTAGATTATGCCATGTTGGAGAACTGACGGAAATCTTTTTTGGCACTGAGCAAGATGAAGGTGCAAGATTCATTCAACTGATGGACTGTCCTCATGTCATTGAGGTAACAGCACTAGATAATTGGGTGTCTGAAGCTTTCCAATCTTCCTCAGTTGTTCCATTGTGCTGTCCAAAATGCCGTACTCCGATCCAAACGAGCAATCGCTACAGGCGCGAGATAAAATCCATTCAAAACAAAATTGAAAAGGTCAAAGCAAAAATTTATGGCAACAAAGGTGATCTAGAGAACAAGAAGTCTGATATTCTAGCAACTCTTAAAGACATGGGTTCTTGGGCTTCAAGTGTTATTGATGTGCTTGGTAGTGACATCAGCATTGGCTTCTACCAAATGACAATTATTGAAGGTGCCGTGGAGTTATTGCGTCGTCTTAGTGATTTTGAGCATGACTCCTATGCACAGAAATTGAAGTCAAGAATAACACTTAACCTTAGGCTTCTTTCAGTGCAAGAATGCAGAGAACTTCAATTTGAAATAACAAGACTTGAGCTTCTGAAGATGTTCCAAGACTGCAAGAAAAAAGTTGAAAATTCACTTAGTTGTCCTAAGTTTACTGAAAGCCACAGAAGAGAATTTGAGAAGGTCCTTCTTGAACTGAAAACTTGCAAACTCGACTATGACAAAGAAAATACCATCAGAAACTTCTTCAAGCAAATCAACTCATTTTTGACAGGATTAGGCATTACAGAAAAGGAGAGGATTCAGATACTCACAGCTATGGGGGATATCCAGAGAGGTGCCTGGTTTGAATGTCCAAATGGTTGGTGTTTCTTTAACTATGATCTACTATGGTAGAGACAGAAAAGTTGATTTAACGTTTCCATTTCAGGCCACGTGTACGCGATCGGAGATTGCGGAGGGGCTACTCAAGAGAGCAGGTGCAACGAGTGCGGTGCCGCAATTGGTGGCTCGAGTCATGCCCTAAGAACGGACAACAGATGGAACAGGGCCATGGATGGCTCTGAAAGGACAGCATGGCCAGGCATGGCCATGAACCCTGGCGGCCCTTGAGAAGAATTTGCTTTTGTTATTGAAACTCTTGTTGGGTAATCCTAAGGATGTATTTATTACAAGATATACTTAACCACTATAAATAATTGTTATCATGTTAATCCTTAAGATCACTAATTGTTCTAATTGAATATGTTATCTAATATTGTTTGCTTATGGTGGATTTTAACGATAGTTTTTCTATTATACTCTGGACAACAATTGTGATATATCATCTTGCTTAATGAATTCCTAACAATAAAATAATGCAAATTCCCTAGACGGGGTCTCCGGGGGCTTTTTTAGCCGAGGGTCGCATTGTTTACTTCTGAAGCCTCGTCGGCACGCTGAAAGTACAAGAAATTAAATTTATTAAAATACGGCGATTGAATAACAGGCCATTTATTGCGGGAGTTATGGTGCAAAGCAGAATTCAGATTGTAGAATATCAGTAACAATTAAAATGGATTTTAACTGTTGGAGTAACTGGTGATTTTCTGACAAAATTACCTCAGTTCAAATAGTTACTATAATAAGTAAAAATTTTAAATAGGCATTTGATAATGCTGATCAGTTGCAAGATTTCATGTAAAACCTTGGAAAGTTCTTCCATACAAATCCTAAAATGAAATCACGAGAAAACTTGTATATAAAGTAAATGAACAAATTGGTTACGTGGAAGATATATGCAGAATTCGATCGAATTTTCTTCCGTAAATTTGTCTTTCAGGATGACACTGGATGCAAATCGATAACTTCCATTTGTAAGTCAGGAATTAAGTCATCAGTGACAGAGTCAAAAGGATTTTCAAAGTCTTATTTTTGACGAACTTGCATCCAGATCAGAGAAACCTTCCTGGAAACGCTTTTTCAATCTTTAAATGATGTCTTGAGCAAACAAGCGTGGAAAGGGATTTGCAGCCTCTTGGCTATATTTGTCATAGCTTGCAAAGTTACTGAAGCAGCTTCTTGATAATTGATTCAGCTTTCACTTTGAGGTGCAAATCACATAAAAATCAAATAAAATACATAAATGCCATAACCTGTTTTAACCCAGTATTCTTAAATTGAAATCGTGGATATGCGTGGTTAGAGCTGCTGAAAAAGCTAATTTCCAGAGCTATTCAATATCTGTGAGCAACACCATTCTTGTTTAAGAATATTTCAATCTCATTTCGAAGCTAAAAAAAAAAATTGAGTCATGACTTTCCATAAATAAGCCACTGAAGTACATATTAAGGTAGGCCAGGGAACCTTGCTGCGTCAATGATAAAGTAAGCCAAAACATTGCCATCTAATTTCAAGTGTTCAGAAGTACTTTTGCTACGTTCTACACACCAGCAAGTATTTTTATTCGTGAGTCTTTATCGCTGCAGTTGACTAGCTGTAATATTATTACATAGGCCCCTGGGCACTTGACCCCAGTTCAGATTTCAGTGTTTCCTATTTTAAATTTTTTCCCACATTTTCACTTTTGTCGCTGGTCGGATTAGAGACCTTGGAGGGCCACATCCGACCTGCGAGCCGTACATTGGGGACCTCTGTCTTACGGCAATGCGTTTTGCGTCAATGCGATTCGTCATCTTGTTTTTCCCGCGAGCGATTTCAATCATCGCAGACGATAAAATGGCTTGCGTGATTATCCTTGATGAACGTGGAAAGACAAAAAGCTCTCGTGAACCCGAATCACCTTCTCGAATCTCGTACGCGAGCAACTCCTACCTAACGGTTGTTATTTTGCAGTTATATTCCCCGTCTTAACTCATCTTCCGACGCTTTTATGCGCTGCTTTTTTCGACTCCAACCGAGAGAGAATCGACCGGCTGATTCAACAATTTCTCGAGCTCTCCAGCGTACAGAGGAGGAAGAAAATAGGTTGAGTACATATAATTGAATTCGTTAGTTCTTCATTGGAACAATGATCAACAAGAATCTGTCGACTTTATTCGTAATCGTCGTCGTCTTCGCCTTCGCGAAATCCGAGAATGTCGACTCGAACTCTGGCAACAATTCCCTCCACAGTAACGTGATTTCTGAGCAAGACTTCGACCACAAAGAGAAGGTTTCTTTGAGTGAAGATCACGGTCTGGGATGGCCGGGGAGTCATGCCGGTGAGAGCCCCGATGAAATCAGCAGAGGTGAAGGATGTAGGAACGCCAACTTCTGCTGTCAGGGTAAAGACAACAAGTGCTTTGCCAGAGGTAGGAAATTAAACGGCGGACACGGGGAGATCTGTTACTGCGACTCTCAATGTCTGACTTTGAAGGATTGTTGTTGGGATTACAAGGAGAGCTGTCCTGGTTTGTTCATGCTTACTTAATTCGATGGACTGGAATAATTTATGTTAATGTTGTATCATAAATTCAATAATTTCTGTTAATATTGTATCATAAATTATTAATTTATTAGGATTATTAATAGTAAGCGTCTTACTGTTGGTCTGAGACAATGTAAGCTTAATTACTTGGATGACTTGGGAGAACGAAATGCAAAGGGATATTAGATTTTAAAATTTGTTGGCCCCCGCTGATCCTACCGACGTCACTCAAATGTCAGGGCTAGTTTTTTTTATCAAAGGTTTATTGAAATCAATAGAATATCGACCATAATATCCAGATTCTGAAACAATAATCTCGAGACGTCGGCACCTGAAGATGTTTACAAAGAAGACAAAGAAAATCTGTTGTTTAAGTGAGACACCAGTAGATTTCCACAGTTAGCACTCGTTGCATAACAAAGGTTATTAGCGACTGGATGGAGCGATTTCAAAATCCATCCTTTATCATGAGACATGAGAGGGGAAAAACTTACCCAAATGATTTGCTGGTCGTGGTTTAATTTCAAAAACTCCAACGAAACAAATATTACTTTCCACTTTCCAGAATTTGGGGGGGGGGGAATCTTAAAAGCGTTTCTTTTTGAAGTAAAACTACATTGAGACATTATTCTTAATTACATATTTGTTTAAATAAACACATAAAATCTTTGACCCAATCAAATAAGTAATAATTACACATAATTGCACTCCATTCCCAATACATTCCACGACCATTTCCGACCTCCCAGCACTTGACTGCCAACTGGATAACTGGGGTGAATGGAGCGAGTGCGACTCCAAGTGTGGCTTCGGGGTGAGGCAGAGGTCCCGATCGGTCAGCCGAGAGGCTCAGAACGGAGGGAAGCCATGCGAGGCCACCAATCAGAAGCAAGTTTGTGAGGGTAGCCACTGCAAACTGACCAGGGATTCTGACTTTGGAAACGAGTTGAGAGGTTAGAAGTCATTCGGAATTTGGTTCATGAAGATCATGTGAATGCAATTGTAACAATCGATAATGCTATCGTAATGCTACAAATGCAACGTGTAAACATTGCAACATAATAAATACATTGCCGAAGCAGAAGACAAAACAGCTCAAACCAGTGCGATATGTTCTTGACAATAACAATAGAAATAGCATCATCAACCATTAAGATAATTGGGATGATGATGATGATGATGATGATGATGATGATGATGATGATGATGATGATGATGATGATGATGATGACTGACGACGACGACGACGAGTACGATGACGATGACGATGACGTATGATGATGATGATGATGATGACGATGATGACGATGATGACGATNGATGATGATGATGATGATGATGATGATGATGATGATGATGATGATGATGATGATGATGATGATGATGATGATGATGATGATGATGATGATGATGATGATGATGATGTCTATCTGAATAGTGGCAATTATTGTCTGGCCAAAACAATAGCACATAAACAAGCCAACATTCGATCGCTTATCGTCATCACAATTCATCATACCAATCATCACTATCATCATCATAATCATCGTCATCATCTTCATCATCATGGTTGTTTACATGGAAAGTTACATAATGCAATGTTCGCGGAGTGCTGTCGTAACCAGATTGTCTGATGCCATATTTAGACCCATCTTCGGGCCACCTTTCACCCACTTAACCCGCCCCATCTATCCACCCAACCATCCATTTTAATCTCTCCACCCGCCCGCCTATTTTTATCCACCCGTTTATTCATCTACCCATCATCCATCCATCAATCCATCCATCCACTCACCCACCCAACTTGCAGTCGGATTTGAGCGCTCGCGAAATTCTCTCGAGACATAACAAAATGATTATGCATTCCAGCGAATGAGTATTTTTTCTATCACTGGGATGATTATTTTCAAATTTGTTCATTTTAATTTTTTTTTTTCTTCGACAGAAACCGGAAGAATTCTTCCGATGGAATTCAGCCGCTGGAGGAACGACAAACTGTACGACCCCTACAAGGACATTCGGAGGAATCTGTTCTTCAGTTACAGAGAATCTACCTTCAGATCCACGCAAGTTTCCGCTTTGAACTTGATCACCGATATTTGGGCCACTCATAAATTACGTCACGAACTTAGGGGTGGGGTCAGAATGTGGCGTATCCATTTGTGACGTAGATGAGGAGGGTCAATAAATCTTGCGTTAAGCACGGAGTGACTGTTTTTCCAAAATATGCATAATCTATGTTTCAGAACCTGTTCAACTTACACTCTCCAATCAGTCCACCAGCTGTGCAAGGCTGAACCCGTCTCAGACCACTTCAGGTCACTGAAGAAAGGAGCGCACGTGTGCATCGAATGTCACCCAATGGCCGCTTTGGACTATCTCGGAGGCAGATGTTTTGGTCAGGGCGCCCACAAAAGAGAGACGAGATGGAGCGTCCTCGGAAAGGTAGGTTGCCGTGGTACCTGGGTAATGGAAAGCAAGATGGAGGAGTGCACCTGCAGCTCTAGTCATGCCACTCTCCCCAGCTTCAGCTTCATCTGAGGTTTAAGGAATCATCCGACAGATAGGAAAACCTGATTGTTCGTGATGCCAACGTTTTTACGGTATTTAAATGATGCATCGTCTTTCAAAGGTTGTCGCTTTTGCTACTGCTTCCTTTGGACTAGTCTTTGTCATTCGATTGTGTTTTGCATGTTGATATAACATTCAGAATTTCACGATTTGTACTGTCAAAAATAAAATTTTGCTTTGAAGAGTAGTTTGAAATTTTGGAATTGAGGTAGTTTAAAATCAGAAGGATTTGGCTGATATCCAAGGATGCTAAAGTTAACTGTCTAAAAATATTACGAAGCTATGATCAGTGGCTAGGGGGGAGGGGGCACCAAATTATCAAAATTAGATATCAGATTAATTTTGCCTAGGAGTGCCAAATTGTTGAGCGGGGGCACCAAATTATCAGATTCATCCCGAGTGCCAAAACCCCTAGCTACTCCTCTGGCTATTACATGGAATTCAAAGATTCCGTATTTAATTGGATGATACATTCAGCTGACCAGCAAATCGTTCGATGTTTTTTTGCATCCTTTGCATTCATAGTATTGTTGCATTACAGTCATCTTGAGGCATTTCTTTGCATTAATATTTTCATCCTATGAAGATACTGCATCGATTAGCGAAAAATGTATTCTTGAGTGGAATGTTTAAGAACAAACGAGGAGCACGAACAAAATAATAAGTTGGGATTTTTTTCAGGACATCCAGGTGGCATCTCACATATCATCCTATTATTGTGGATTTTTCACATTTTAGATCGCATCTGGCGATGGTTGTTGAAAATAGAAAGAAGAAATTGGCATTTCTTCACTGAAGGTTCTCTATTTTCAAGGACGCAATGTAATCATGATTTTCATTAAGGCACAAAGCATGACCTGAGTTTTAGTCTATTAAGCTGCTGTGGAGTGACAAGAACTTCTGCGTGAAAATATTTCTTTAATTAACTGGTTATGCCAGCATTGCCCAAATGTCCAAAACATCACTTCGTGAAATATTTAACGATTAACATTAAATTAGAGTACTTTGAATAATTTTAATATTCATAAAGCATCAATAAATATAACAAATATGAAGTTTCTAGTTTAGGATAGAAAAGTATTAAAAGTGGTATCGACGGGTCTCTAAGCTGTTATCTAAAACTATTTTAAAATGTAAAACCTCCAAAATCAGTAAATAATATTGCAAAATTTTGACGTTAACTATCACTTTAGCCATTTTATATATAAGAATTATCAATTGAATCATATTTAACATAAACCAATTATATTTTATTGCCAAATAAAATATTTTCTTTACGACGTTTCGTAGAATACTCGCGATAAACAAAAAACTTACAGTAAATAAACTTTTTTTTATAATTACATTTAATTATTGAAATCCTGTTTTAAGCAACTGTTTAACAGTAAAGGACCGCGTAGAAAATTGAGCTGAAGGCGATTGGTGGTTGAGAATGTAAGCAATGTTTTCATGGTTATGATTGGTTGCTAGTCCCCGAGTAGCTGGGTAGACACGCTTATTCATCCGGTACCTTGGAACATAAATTTATTTTTTTATTTGAAGATATAAATTATAAACGAGCCTTTCAAATGTACGTCGTTACGTTACTTATGTTTTGAAAGCTTGCTGACTTTCACTGCATTTGAAAGCACAATGGCGGATAGCGGGCCGAGCGGTGTAATATTATTTTCTTTGGAAGAGACGAGTTTCTTGCGAGAGCGTTTTATCGTGTCGTAGTCTGACGTCCTTACCAATTTTATGTTGCAATTTTGGTCAGTTATTCGGCCTCGAGCCTCGTTTTTAAATGTCGTCTGCTTGTTTCAGATCGTTTTTCATGTGTCGCAATCGTTGCCTGTCTGAATCAGCCCAGGATTGCAATGGACCCTTTGTTGAAATTTGGAGGAATGAGCGTTGGTCAGGCTAGATCTGAAGTAATACGAGTACCAGATAGGATGGTAGGATTAAGTAAGTAGGGCTCCAACAGTTACAATCTTTGTACATTTGTTGCACACAAGAAATCTTGTAAACGTACTGCATAAATACTTACTTGTGTTAGCTGATCAATTTATTCAACATCTTGTATGTCTCCATTCTGGACCATATGCAATAAATATCTTTATGTAAACATTTGATTTATTTACTTCCTGATGTGGAATTTAATTGGATCAACTGAACAGTTATAGGCAAAGGTGGTGAGCAGATAGCAAACATACAGGCCATGTCAGAGTGTCGCATCCAGTTTGCCTCAGGTGACTTTGAAACTCAGACTTTCAAAACCCGAATCTATTTATTCTCTGAAGTTCCTAACAGCAACAATATCTAATTGATCTCCCATTCTTCCGCTTCCAGATAGCTTCGGACTTCCCGAGAGAGAATGCACTCTTTCCGGAAGCAACGAATCCATCATGTTAGTAGAAGCACTCGAGGAATGAGATTTGCTTCGGTCATATAAATCACTCGTGTGACATTCTACGCTGTTTTTTTGTTTTTCAAGGAGGGCAAAGGAGCTAATCACCCAACTCATGTGCAAAGGTCACGACCTTCCCCTGGACGTGCAGAATAGCACTCAAACCATCGAAGTGATGATTCCGGGCAACAAGGCCGGAGTGATCATCGGAAAAGGAGGAGAGACCATCAGACAACTCCAGGTTGTTGTTATTGGAAATACTGTTATTAGGTGATTGCATAGCCACTGAGATCAGCTTTTATAAACTCTACATAGTGGAAGAGTGGAAGATATCTTGTTAATGCCATGTATCATTTTTTGATACCATTTTAGTGTTTCATCATTAGTTTTGTGATTCAGCATTCTTGGCTGAGAAATTAGCACCTCTGTTTTCATTGGCACATTGCTTTAACGTCTTTAACCACATAATTGAGATGACCAAGCATACATTCCCACAACCTTGTGATTTCAGTGTAGAATTGGTGATTACCAATGATAGATAATCTTTTTGGATTTATAAACATAATATTTTGAGATAGAATCGCTCGAAAATATTTTCTAACAATAACAATTATAAGGATGAATAAAAGAATATTTTCACAAACCAAGACTTGAAAATTGAAATCTTAATAAGTAAATGCGGTCGATCGCGACTCGTTTTGATGCCGACCAAACGATCGACAGTGGAACTGCCGCTTACAAACTTTTGAAATTCTTTTTTCTGTCAGGAACAGACGGGAGTGAAAATGGTCATCATCCAGGAGAACAACGTACCCACCAACTACGACAAACCCCTGCGCATCACGGGCGACAAGTACAGCTGCCAGGTTGGCGGATTCGTTTCGTTTCACGGCGGTCAGGGCGTGGGGTGTTATTTGCGGGCCAGTCTTGCCCTAGAGGATCGGGTCCAGTCGCGATAGTCGCAGGACTCGTTCGACTCCTTATTACTATCGCTACTAGTATTATTAATGTCGTGATGGTCCCATTTTACTTGTTTCTAATGTTTAATTAATGACATTAATATGAAATAGCTGTTAACAATAATAATAAGTATTTATACAGTTCCACGAGTGTAAGCGTTGGGGAGTGCTCGGTTCTTGTAATGCACCCAATCCCAGGAGTAAACAAAATGTTGTTTGAATTGTATTCCTGTTGTGTATAGCCAATATTTTGAGTACCTTGTGTGTCTGTATTGGGGTTTTTTTTTATTATTATCGTCATTATTGTTTCTTTTAGTTTTTAATGATTTACGAATTATCGTTTGCGTCGATGTGTAATTGTTGAACATTCTCCATGCACGCATTGCAGAAAGCTAAAGAAAAAGTCTTAGAGCTTCTGGCCGATAAAGACGGGCAGGTAGGATCGATGTTGTTATTGTGATTATTTTAATCCTGACTTTCATAATTCAAATTCCAAATTTACGATGCAATGTAGTTATTCAAGTTCAACAAGTTATAATTTCATGTCATATAATGTCATTCGAAATCACAAACATGCATTCCAATTCGATGTCGTCGTTGCATTAAAGAACACAAATTTCTTCCCCAGCAATTTGGAATGTACTCGGAGTACAACAGCAGTCAAAGGACCAGCATAGATGTGAGTTTCGTTTTTATGTTATTTTTCAGTGCCGTCGATTCACTTTTGGTCCTTTTCATTGACCTTTAACCTTTCGCCCCAGATTCCGGTCAATCGTTCGGTGATCGGGATAGTGATAGGCAAAGGAGGGGAGATGATCAAGAAGATTCAGCAGGAGTCCGGGGCGAGGATCCAGTTCCGGCCGGACGACGAGTCCTCCGGGCCGAACCGACTGTGCAACATCACGGGGAATTCCGAGCAGATGCAGACGGCCATTGGCCTCATCCAGGAGATCGTCGTCAGTATTGATTCCGAGAGTCCAACCGGTTCTCGACCGGGGCCCCGTGCCCGTTCGCCCTTTACTCGATTGATATTGTGTTGTTTTCAATTGTATGCAGGAACGGCAGGGAACCAGCAACTGGAACAAGAGCTGCTCGAGCCAGGATTCCGGAAAGGCGTCCGAGGAGACCACCTTCAGCGTCCCTGCGCACAAGTGCGGGCTGGTCATAGGGAAAGGTTGGTGAGACGACGATAATACAAAACTTAATGAAAAGGAGCTGAATGATTGCAACCATTCCCAAACCCGCACGCACCTTAGGAGGAGAAACGATCAGGGAGATATGCAGGCTGTCCGGCGCCCAGGTGGAGCTGATGAGGGATCCCGTGACTTCGTCCCTGCCCGAGAGAATCTTTAAATTACAAGGAACAACAGAGCAGATGCAGACTGCCATCAGACTCATATCAGACAAGGTCAGACGATCAGTCGAGTTGTTTCTCTGGGTTTTTGTTCATTTACCCGGTCTCTTGAATGTATTAAGTGTTCTTATTGGACGTGGCGGCAGTTTGACCGCCCGACCATTTACGACCGTTGCTTTTTAGCGTCACATGAAGGAATGTGCCTCCCTTGGCTAATGTGGTGCCAAACTGGCTGGCTATCATTAATTATTTGGCAAAAACTTAATCGGCTGCAATGGCTTTGACATTTGTTTAATAGTAGCAGTTACACGAAATTTCTCATTGAAGGTTGCGGTGAACGTCGTACCTTCTGCGACGATGGGCATGGCGAGGGAAGCCAACGCCGGCCTCTGCGGACAACATGCCAGGTTGTTTTTCCAAAGAGTTCTTTTCTTGTCGAATGCTTTCGTATTTCTGATCGTAATCGGTCGGACTCGAGGATCCGAGATATTGCCCATGGCATTCGAAACGACCCGATGCAATGTTTTATCCAGAGGAATTATTTTCCCTTAGATTTTAGTGTGCCTTTATCATCTCTATTAAAAACGAATCATCTCGAGAAGCATGACCGGATCACTTTGTAAATCATCGTTAGATCGTTAACGACATTTCTTCCTTCCAGTGTCCAGGACCAAGTACTACAGCAGATTCTACAGCAGCAGCAGAACTTCATGTCCCCGATTCAGACGTGGCAGACCTCCTTCCAGACTGCCTATGCTCAGACCAGTCCCAACCTTTCCTCCCCTGTTGACCAACGTGGGTTGCCCTTGTCATTCCATCCTTCGGGGATTTTCTGAACGTTCACCGAGCTTTGCATTTTTTTTCCTAGTGAAACAGGCCGAGCTGCAAAACCAGTGGGCGGCTTTCTTCTTCAGCCAACAGCAACAACTAATGCCGCAACAACAATCCCAATTCCTACCGAGGACTGCTCTACCCTCCCCGGCAGGTGAGCCTTTTCCGAGGTGATGACGGCATTCGTTTGGATTTTATTTTATAACTTGTGTGGTGCTGATTAGGGGCTTCGCACACGCAACCTCTCTAGGCAGTGGCATGCTTTTTGCTTCGAGCACGTGATGTGATATCAATGTGCCATTGTCAAAAAAATCTAATGCAAGGAAAAATAGCAATAACATTTGAGCATTCAGTCAACTTGTAAATAACCATTTCAGGCATCAATCCCCAGACAGGACAGCCAGATTACAGCCTCCAGTGGGTGGACTACTACAGACAACAGGGAATGCACCAACAGGCCCAAGCCATTCTCCAGGCTGCTGCGACCTCTCACCTCGCCCAGTGAAACAGGACTGAGCAACTGATTGGACAATATTTATAGCAACGACCTTAAAATCGAGAGCAAGGCGGGGCTAAAAAAGTTTTGTTCCTTTTTTTTACATTTATTTCAGAACCTTTCGTTTACTTCCGATCGCACTCGCGTCGCTCGACGCAGAATTATTTTTATGAATGTCGACCTCACCCTAACCTCCCACACGCCGAGCAACCGCTTGTAAATAAGTGCTCGGAGGGGCGTGACCTCGCTCTGCATCTCAGGAGGCGAGCGACTTTTTTGATCATGTTTGGGTTTGTTAGGGACTTCGACCGATCCGTTAGGCTTCAGTCAGTAGGAAGAATACCGATCCGGGGGGGAATTTTTGGACGGCGCGATGCCATTCTCGCACCTCCTCGCGAGCCGAGCAGGGATGTTCGCAAACTTACGACTTGACTTCCTCGTTGTACAGAGTAGTTACTTGACCGTCAGACGATCGGACGTTCAGATGATAATTTGTATACATTGAATCTATGCAAGTCGAGTCGTCCGATTCGTTCCTGCAGTCGGCTAGGCAATGCCCCGTCGAACGGCTTTTGATTGTTGTCGATTATTTTGCAGACGAAAAGGAGATTTATAGGAATTGGAAATTTATTGTGGTTTATTCGTTTGCATCCGACGCGTTCCGATCGTTATTTTTCGTGTCAGTAAAATAAAAGGTGTGATTCATTGAGGTGGGTGTGTTGGCGACGTCGTTATCCTCAGGCCGTGCATGCTTTTGATCTCTTCCTTGAGGACCTTCAAATATTATTTTCAGTTTTTTACTTCAATCAATGGCTAGGTTTAAAATTGCTGTCAAAATTATGCAACCGAGTATTCGAGGGTCGTCATCGTCAGACGTTAATTAACACCTATGAATCGCAAATAACTACGAAAATCAATGTCAATGCTCGCATCCTAAATGACATTCCAAAATGGGCAGTTAATGTAATTTATAAGATTTCTTAAATAAGATGAAGGTTGGAAAGGTGTGAAGGGCCTGGATGTTTGGTTTTCTATGGCATTCTGTTGAATGTGACCAAGGAGACCTCAGTGGGATTCCGAGGTCTATGTAAGTTAGTATTTAAGGGTTTTGATTTGAGATTTTATTGCATGTGATGGATGGAATTCAATAATGCCTGCTTGAAATTTTGTGATGGCAAATTTTGAGACAAATCCAAAATTGCTAATGGCGATCAGGGCCATTCCATCTATGCATGACAGCCATTTTTCTTGCAAGTGCAACATGTATTCAGGTAAATATATCCACTTGCTTCAATATAATTCTACTTTGAAGTCATTGTTAGATGACTGCACCAACCTCATTAATAATTTTGTGCTGCTGCAATGTTCTGACTCCCTCAAATTGTTTGCTGGCGACGTATACCTCGTACATAGAACCGCAACCGCCTGTAACGGGCAAAATTTAATTACATTCACATCTCCTCAAAATCATCCAATTTAATCGCGTACAGCATCCAACCTGATACATCAAGGACCTGGATTGAAAATGCATCGGGAAACGCCGCTCTCAGCGTTCCCATAATTTTCAGCTCCCCTTCTGTATATTTCTTTTCTCCGTCACCGGCATTCGTGCGAAATGAAGTAGTTAGTGAAAAGCATCGCTTCGTGACCTCTAAGGTTTGACTGTAAAGTCTCCTCAACGACATCGTAATCGGAATAATATTAATAAAATTGTTAAACCACCGAGCGGCTAGAAGCTGGAACTAGCGAAGCTATCAAAACATCCAGAAGAAAACTTAAATAGGCCGCAATAAGACACTTGGTTAAAAATACACGATTGGTCAACGATGTTCAAATTTTGATTATCACTTCTGATTAATTAAATTAGTAACATTCCTAAATTTTTCTGTATTAAATTTATTTAACAAATAACATAAGCAAGAGAGGATTTTTTAAAAACCTTGGAGAAGTGAGGGGCAAAAGCCAACTCACATGCAACAAATTTTGTCAGTTCTACAGAGATTTTAGTGTTAGGAGTGGGGGTAGGGTTAGGGATGGAGCTAGGTTGGCATTTGCTCGTCACTTGGCCAACAATCGTTTTTCTGAAACTAATGTTCGCCTGAACTTTTACAACTTTTCGATTGCAAAAGGTCAATTCCACATCGCAAGATTTTTGTCATGCATAACAATCAATGGAAATTTGAAGCCTCGAACCTTCGGACCCTGTTAATTATCAAGGTCTTTCAAAAGCACGTTTTAGAAAAGAAGGAACCCGCCCAGGGTCGCTTATTAGTTAATACCAATCAAAAACTACATTAATATCGATGAATATAACGCTAATGAAAGGATTTGAAATATAAATTTACTAATTTCTCACTAATAATTTTTTTTAAAGTGTTCGATTGCTCGCATGCTATTAGACATTAAAATGCTGAAACTACTTTTCAGACAAATGTCTTTCAGTTTGCGCAGACATATTTATATTTTAAGCTAAATTTAAGTCAACGTGCAGCAAAAACTAGGGACAGGAAATTTATGCCTCATAAAATGATTGAAGAAGGTTATGATAGAAATATGACTGCGAAACTCCATGAAAGAATTTTTGAAAACTGCTTTGAATCTGATATGCTCTTTTCAAAATCTGGAAGGTATGTATGTGTTATGGATTCTTGTTCAATATTATGTATTTCATTGGCACAAAGTTTAATCTTCGCAGAATTTTTGATTTGGAAGAAAAATGAGGAAGACCGAACATGCAGTCGTTTCCTAAAAAGATGTGGAAATAAAAACATTAATGGCAGCGAACTAAGGTATTGCATATGTCATCGCAGTAGCGAGTTAAACAGCAAATCGAAGAGGATCAGACGTGCAGAAGTTGAGGATTCCTATAGGATTGGCGGAGGTTGCTTGGCGTCCATTTCGGTAAAAGTTAGGACATATAGGCGAGATGCTGAAAAGGTGGTTGTTGATGACGAAGAAAATTACAATTTACCAAAATTAAGAGTAGTTTTAATTAAATGCAACATTTAACTAATATTTGACATGAAATAATTTAAAAAGAAAAATTAGCATCTAATTAAACTGTTTTATTAACGTTCCTTCCGGAATGTGTGTCTGACGAGTACCGTCCGGTCCACACTAGATACGAAGTGGTTCGAGTGTGCTGATGATGTAAGACCATGTAAGCGGTGCGTGTTAGGGTGCTCCACGAAAAAAAAAGATGCAGCAACAAAGTCGACAAACAAACGTGGAAAGTAGCAACCTTCAGATCGTAGAAACATCAATTACAATTGACATGAGATGCCATCTTCCTCAGACATTCCAAGACCGTTCCACAAAAAATCATTTGTTGATATTAGAGGTGGAGGTAGGGTTAGGGATGGAGTTAGGTTGGCTTTTGCTCGTCACTTGGCCAACAATCGTTTCTCTACGACTAACGTTCGCCTGAACTTTCACAACTTTTTGACTGCAAAAGGTCAACTCCACATCGCAAGATTTTCGTCATGCGCCTAACAATCATTGGAAATCTGAAACCTCGAACCTTCGGTCCCTGTTAATTATCAAGGTCGTGGCTAATAGAGTTCTAGCGGGTCAGTTCTTTTAGCCGGTATTATTCACTGATGAGGGAATTTTTAAGAGATCTACGATTAGTCTGACGTGAAGGACTCTTTCCCCCTCCCTTTCCCGCTGCGAAACGAGTTAGGTACGAAAAGTGAGTCATCGACTCGGCTCTTTTGATGAAGATACGGTAATCGATGAAACCTTCATTGGATCCAAGAGAAATAAAAGACAAGAATAAAAGACAATCATAAATAGTATTTAATTAAATCGTAAACCTCCTCTCATAAATCGAATAAGTTTGTTTCACATTTTTATTTAATTCAAATGATTATGCTTTACATTCCTATTTGATTCAAATAAGTTTGCTTTCTAAATTTGAAGGTGACGGGAATTCTCACAAGTTTTAATATCAATTGTTTTGTAGTTCTGGACGCCATCTATGATCTAATTGGCAAAGGACATGAATAAAGCCACAGAGTATCAGATCGACGAACCGACAGGTAGCTGCAAAATGGCGAAGATTGTCGGCTACTTTGGTTGTTGTAAAAACGAGTTAATATAATTAGCAATAGAATTAATATAATTAGTAATAGAATTAATATAATTAGTAATATCGAGAACAAGTTCGAGCGGAACGTTTGAATAAAACTCACAATTTAAGGAACAAAAAAACAAGAGGGATTTGGCTTCTGACGGGGGGGGGGGTGAGTGCGTTCTCGATAATATATTGCTCTCGACGACTGTCAGGTAAGCGGAAAACACTCAATGTGTACCACGTTCACAATCGAACGGAGAGCAACAAAAACTATATTGAACCTATAAAGATGCCAATAAAAAGTGCCGTTAGACTTTCGTCGATGCCTGAAGGTTGGAGCCGGGTAGGACCATGCACGACCCGAAACAGGACCGTATGCGCGCCGTGTTGGCCCCCGGCAGTTCAAAGAGGAAAGTGGCAACAGCCACGGCGTTGTCGTGCGTGTATTCGACAGCGATCGGATGGACGACGAAGTTCTTGACCTTCTTGTTCTGCGTTCGACCGACGCCAGTCGTTCTAGTCGAAGTCATCGAAGCGGTCAGTTTGTCGCCCTCGGCATTGTTCAGACCGACCAAGGTTCTGAAAGAACCCTGCTGGTGACTGACCGACGTTCGCATCTCCTTACCGTAGAAGTCGCCGATGCCGCTGTGGCCGTCGACGACGACGATGACGTGTGCTGACGGCCGAGAGGCCATGTGCTCCATTTCGAGTAAGCTTCGGTGCCGCGACCTACGAGCGTCGTTCATTTGCTTGGCTTTCCAGAGGAGGACACAGACAGCCAGGAAAAGGAAGAAGCATGAGAAAAAGACAGAAAAGAAGACAAACAAGTCGATGTGAGGCTGGTCCTGCCTCATGTAGACCGACCCGTAAGATTCGGAGTCCACCCCCAAAAGCACCAGGTAGAATCGGGCCACCTTCAGAGGATGAACATTATTTGGGAGGATGACCACCAGACGGTTGACGATGTTTTCCACGAACAGAAAAGTCTCCGGCTTGTCCACGGTGATGAAGGTCGTCAGTCCTTTTGCTCCGACCTTCTCCAGATGAAAGAATTTGTCCGCTCCGGGCTGTTTGTCATTCCGGAAAGACATCTGACTCTTCTGAGGAGCAGCAGTGCTGCTGGTGGGGTAAGACCTCTCCCTGGTTTGACTTGTGCCAAATTTTTTGTTCCTTCCTGAGACTGAGGTGAAGCCCCTCTTTAACCTGGCACCAGTTGATTTTTTGGGGCTGACGTCTGGCATGTCTTTTTCCCTCTGCAAATCTTCCTCGTCATCACTCCTACTGTTTTCATCATCTTCGTCGTCGTCGTTATCGTCATCGATATCGTTGTCTCCGTCAATGTTATCTGTGACGTAGTGATCGTCATATTCCTCACTCTCTTGGTCGTTGTTTATGGTGACCCCAGTTTTGGGGTCGTAGAGTTTGTAGGCTGGGTCGACCACAACCCTGTGGATGCCATCTTGTGGGTTCACAAAGACCTGGAAGGCGTTGTCAAATGGTGCAAAGTACAAGTTCAGACCTGGACAAAAATTCATGACAAGATTTAGCTCCAAATGAGGTTAACGAGTTGAATGTTGTATGATCATAACAACAATAACAACAATAATAATAAATAACAATAAATAACATTACTCTCACATCATCGTTACCGTGGAAATAAAACCAAAAGCCCAAGCGGGCTCGCAAGTACAACCTCCCCTGGTGACGTCGATGAAAATCCTGATGTTGACGTTGAGGTACTTCGGCTGGATGGCAAAGAAGACCGTCCTGTTCCTGAGCAGAGGGTCGGGATCGCGGGTGGGGTTGCAGTTCATCTGGGTGAGAGGGTCGAAGCAGTGCTGGCTCTCGACGGACATCTGCCGGTAGCACTGGTGGCCGTCCGTGGGGGTTCCGAGGAAGTTGTCGACGCACTGGGAGCACTGAAGTCGACCGTCGCGATTATTTGCAAACATTCTCCGTTTTTAATCGACTTAATATCGATTCTTACGTGTTAATAGGTTTACGGTCTGTTTCTCACGTGAGATGTGATATATCTGAATCTAAACTTGTGATAATATTTTGAATTCCGATAATAATTATTGATAATTAGCAATTTCGAAATATTTTTTATAAATATTTTTATTAATTTATATTTTTATTAATAATATTTTATTAATGACTTCATAAATGCTTAATTAGTTAATGACAAAAAAACTTAAAAGCATATTTTGTTAAATGCCTCAAAAACTCTTACAACTCAAAACGTCGTCAACTCAAGGTGCAATGGTGAGCTCCTCACCTGGACTTTGAAGCAGAGTTTCGAGGAGTCGGACGAGTCGCACCTGGGCGACTTGGTGTTGTTTCTGCAGTCGCATCCGTCGCCCTTCTCCGGGTCGCAGTAGTCGCTGTGTCTGTTGCACAGGCACCTGAAGAACGACGGCGCACGACTACAACGGCGCGGCGATCGAAGTAATCGTAATTGCAACCATTACATTCAAGTGCCTAAAACTCAGCCAATAATAGCAAACAATTGGATTACAAATAGAAGACGATTGCCGAAACGATCGGCCCTCTCGGCGAACCGCTGGCAAAACGAATGCGACAAACTTTTGACAGGCAGTGGACGGTAGGAGGTGGGGCTGCCTGAAATGACCGGGCTTGCACTTCTCGCACCTGTCCCCCTGGGTGTTGTTGGCACATGACTTGCATTTTGTATTTTTGGAGTCATAGGAACCAAACTTAAGCCACTGTCCAATCTGGAACAACGGTCATGGAAAAATTATATCGGTACCATATTATAATATAATATAATTAACAAAAACCACTAAAGTTATAATATATGATGACACTACTAGTGATGTAACATTCAAATAAAACAGCGTGGAGTGCACAAACGTCAACGCATCGTCAATCATCTCCGTAAGAACCGAACTCATCAACAACAACAACTGACATTCTCCTCGTTTGTGGGGAGGTCGGGGTAGTTGAGGGTGTGATTGAAGTCCTCCCTGGACAGGCAGATCCTCGAGTGCTCGTTGCAGTACTTGAGGCAGGGCTCGCACTTTCCTCCGTTCTTGGGGTTCCCGACGAACAGCGGACGACAAAGGTCGCATGTGTTGCCCTGAAAAAGATGTCGACTTCAACGATGGTGATGATGATGATGATGATGGTGATGATGATGAGGGTGCAAATGATGACTTCACGTAGAGTTCATCCTGATTACATGGTATTTAAAGGTCAGTTAATACCATAAAATACAAAAGTAAACATTCAAATGTACAGACGTCATGCACGTCGGACACCAATTGCTGCCCCCAAACTATTGCTGAGGTGTTCCCATGCAGGGCAGCAAACGTACAGGTTGGCCGAATGGGTTGAGTTCCTGCAAGCGGTCGTAATAGCAACAGTCGTGATGTGTCGTGTTCGCAACCCAGCCTGCACCGCCAGGGAGCGCCCTCGGGTAGGGGCGCTATATAAATGGTAGATCGATTAAAGTGCCTTCACATCCCATTCGGATACAAAAGGCACTCAAAATATCGNGTCGTGTTCGCAACCCAGCCTGCACCGCCAGGGAGCGCCCTCGGGTAGGGGCGCTATATAAATGGTAGATCGATTAAAGTGCCTTCACATCCCATTCGGATACAAAAGGCACTCAAAATATCGGCTATATACCAAATACAAAAAAAAACGACCGAACATTAAAACCCCGAACAAAGAATAGAATCGAGACGTGCACGACCGAGCGTTCGACACCGACCATGGTGTTGTTGCTGCAGTTCAAGCACTTGGCCTTGTTGAGTTCACTCTCGCAGTTGCTGTGTTTGTTGCACTGACATTCAACGCTGCAGTCCAGCCCGACGTAACCAAAGTGACACTTGCAGACGTCGGGACTCGTGCACGTTCCATGGAGGCAGCCCTGCTTGCAATGAGGTTGGCATCTTCCGAGCCTTAATATTGATGTTATTGTTTAAATTATCATTGTTATTGTTATCATCATCATCTTCATCACCACCACCACCACCACCACCACCACCATCATCATCATCATCATCATCATCATCATCATCATCATCATCATCATCATCACCACTCTTTAGTAATGTTTAGTAATTGGTCTGCACTCACTCCGGATTGAAGTTGAACCCGTCCTTGCATTGGCACTCGAAACCGACTTCCTTGTCCTCGCAGAACTGCGAGGTGTTGTCGCACGTGTGGTGCCCGTTCTGGCACTCGTCTTCTCCGGGGCACGTGATGAAGGACCACTCGACGGCAGAGACAGGTGGCACAAGGCTACCTTCTTTGGTCTTAGCACCTGACATTCACACAATAATTAGGCTGAATATGATTGAAATAACTTTAGAGATATACTTCAGAGTAAAACGTTATATATGAGATTAACAGATGTAAATATGCATTATTTCTAAATTATCATTAATACATTGCAAAAGTCAAAACACATAAATGCAATTAAAAATTCTAAATCATTGTAAACAATCGCAAATCCTCAAATGTAAACGCAGACCGTCTCGGGCAAACAGATCTGTCTGGCAAGCATTGAAACGGGGTCCGTTCAAGCCGCCCTCCATGCACACTCCAGCTCCTCCCGGATCGGGCTTCACCCTCCTCGAGCTGCACCAACCGCAGTGGGGCTTCCTCAGACACGAAGAACACGAACTCTCGCCATCGCACCCTCTGGGGCAGAGGTGCTTCTTTCCCCAAGAAAGGAGGGTGCCACACTCCCCGAAAGAGCACGACAGTCCGGTTTCGTAAGCCGAGTAGCACTGGAAATCAAGCAAGTGGTTTTGGGACTTTGGAATTTTATGTTGAATTTTAAAAAATCTCATAAAACATGAGACATAGGTTTAAGTAGAGACAGAAATTGAATTGAAAAAAAAAGCTATCAGCTGTAATTAGCAATTAATTCTGAAAATAAATAGTTTTAATGCCATAAAATATTTATTAATTGTGATTTATTAATATATTTATTAACACAAAATACCTTTAGTTAAAAATTTGAACTTTAAAAAGCAAAACAAAACTGCCATGTAACTGCCATGCTTTGAGTTCAATGAAGCAGACGCTTGCACAAGAGCCAATTAGCATCAACTACAGAGACAACAGGTGATAAATACCTTTGAACCCGTTACACTCCAGAGGCAGGTAGAGTCGGAGTTCAAGCAGGTGGAACAGGAAGAATGTTGTCTGCAGGGAGGAGGGCACTTTGAACCCAAGCTGGAATTGGATGACCTAGGGTGACATCTGCCCAGGGAACAACCTTTCAAAAAGTACATGGAATGATAAACAATGATGATGATGATTGTGGTGATAATCCTTCAACTAGTAAATAAATTAAAATTGATAGCCGATCGACTGATTGAACTATCGAAGGACGAATCAATCGATCGAGTCCAACCTTTTGAGTTGCATCGTGGAATCCTCCAAGCACACTTGTCTAACTTCAGGCAGTTGGAACAGTTCAAGAAGGACCTGCAAGTGTCATTGGATCCACGCTGAACCCCTTCGAGGAAGGACTGGATGCAGGTCCTGTTACAGTCCTCGTTGGCAGAAATGCACTTGGAACATTTGCTGCACCAAGAACAGTCCCTGACCCTCTTAAAGGGTGTTGTACGTCTCAATATTAGTTAAACGACAACGATGACAGCTGAGTTATGATGACGACGACAATGATGGTTACAGTAATAGCAATCATAACTTTGGAATGATCAACCATCAACCATTCATTAACTAAGGAAATGAATTTACACGAATTTATAATTGATTATAATAATATTCATTTTCATTTCCAAGCTTAAATTATCAGCATTCAGAAAGTTTTCAAATAATTATTATTTATTAATATTAAATTGATAATTTAAATAATTATTAAATAATTAATATTAAATATTATAATTAATAAATATAATAATTATATTAATTATTAATTTAATAATTTAAATAATTATAATAATTAATTATTATAATTATAATAATTAATTAATAAATAATTATAATAATTATAATTATTAATTAATATAATAATAATTATATTAATTATTAATTTAATAATTTAAATAATTATTAAAAATATTAAAGCGACTATTTCATAAAACAATTGCATAAATATGCCAACATTCGTGCAAGTTGACCGAGAGGTGAAGGTCGTGCAGTCCTTGGGTGGATCTTCTTTCATTGCCTGCTTCGGACGTCCAATCCTAAAGCACCTGTGAGTATAATAATAATAATAATAATAATAATAATAATAATAATAATAATAAATAATGACAATAATAATAATAATAATTTTTGTAAGAGTTACAAATTCATCGACATGTTAAAACATTCCCCTGTTTGTCGACCATGATGGATGAACAAGGTCTGGAGGAAACATATTTTCAGAGACAAAATAAATATTACAACATTATATGCTGTTATAATTTGAGATTGATGATATGAATAATAACAACAACAACAACAACAACAATAATAATAATAATAATAATGATAATAATAATAATAATAATAATAATAATAATGATAATAATACCACCACTACTACTAATAAAATAATAATATGGTAATTAGAATAATTACAACAATGATGGGTTAATTAATTATTAAGGTCAACACAAGAATGAATAAGAAAGCATGAGTAACTGTTGATCGACTGTGCTGTTTGCCATGCAAAGCTCCTCTTGAGTCTTGATGCTGCAGAGACGGCAACTTGTTGGTCCCTGACATCTCTCACTCTCCCCGATGAGTTTGTAAACCACTCCCCCGAAGTCGAGTCTCGTAACCCCCGTCCGTCTCAGGGACCCCGAGGCGGCCGTGCCAAAAATGGCCTTTCCGTCCGACCAGAACTTCCCGAAGTACTGGAGCCCTTCAGGAAGCTCTATGCCTTCAACGACAATGATCGAGGTGTTTTAGTGAATTATTGGCAAAAAATTAGTTTATGATGGATGAATTAAAAATGAATTACATTAAAAATGAATTACATTAAAAATGAATTACATTGAAAATGAATTACATTAAAAATGAATTACATTGAAAATGAATTACATTAAAAATGAATTACATTAAAAATGAATTACATTNTAATAATAATAACAATAATAATAATAATAATAATAACAATAATAATAATAATAATAATAATAATAATAATAATAATGATAACAACAACAATAACAGTAATAATAACAACAATAACAACAACAATAATAATAATAATAATAATAATAACAAGTCATAATGAATAAGTTTCAATCCGAATCCAGTCTGCATCAGCGGCAATAAACATTGTTCTCATCGAATCGCTTCAACGACTTTAAATTTTTACCGCTCGGGTCGAGCTCCACCCAAACGTCGCACGACGGGAAGTAAGAGTGGAAAAGTCGTGTGCCGAAGTCGCCTCCGATGACAATGACGAGGTCGTCGAGTGCGAAAGATGAGTGCATGGACGAAGGATGAGGCTGGAATTGTTTGTTTGGAATTTGATTAAAAAAGAGGTGAACGTGATGATGATGATGACCAGTGTTTGATTTCACAACTATAATCATTGGAATGTTACAATGCAATGTTGATAACATCATGAGGATAATTACAATGATAATAGTCCGTCTGTAAGGTGCATTGTGTATTGAAATTAGTTTATTGTGCAATCACATTAATCATAACTTATTAATATTAAGCTTATTAACATTAAATATTACAATTGAAAAGTATACATAAAAATAATTGTCAACGACGGAACGATCGCCAGCGCCGAAGGATTCACAGAGTCGTGCCTGGTAAGTGAGGTCGCCGTCCGACACGACAAACATCGGCGATCGGTTTTCCAAGTTCAGTGCATAAAGACGATTGGTTCTCTGAAAGCCAGACGTCTCTTCCCATTGGTAGCCCCCGTGGATGTAGAGGACCCGCTCTCTCCTGCTGTAGGCTGCCGAATGGCCGTAGATGCCTGGAAGATTTACCGATCAATTTTTAGATTGATGTTAATTTGTAAATCTAGGTATGTTGAACTAATCAATTTAAAAGTGGATCATCAATAATAATAATAATAATAATAATAATAATAATAATAATATAATGACAATAATAAGTGAATTTGTATAGTGTCGTCAGCATCAGGGGCTTAGACCATTTATACAGCGGCACTTTGTAGTGGTGCAAGCTGGGAGTCATCCAATCGAGGTCATCAATAAATTTTATGGGATTTAAATTTTTTTAAATTAAATCAAGGATGAAGAATAATTCCAACTCATGGATTTCCTGAATATTTGTTAATTAACAGGTGACAAAAATCAAGGTGATCACTCAACCTTGGAGTTCTACTGCTTCAGGTAGGCTGCTCCACCTGCTCACGTTTGCATCAAACTTGTGCACCACAGAACATTGACCCAGAAAGGGAAGACACCCCACCACGATCAGGTTGTTGTCACCGACCGCGGACAGACTGTGCCCGGCCAAAGCGGGAGACCCGAGCGCCTGTGAATATCGACTTTGGATGAGACTCGGTGTTTGGCAACGTGTGATAGAAATTGAATGGAATGAGTGGTAGCAGGTGTAGTTGTTTGATCTTTATGCTTATTAGCAAATTCCAGACATTTTTTTAATTGATTACTGGATGATATCATAATCATCACCGACATCATAATCACCACCAGCGTCATCATCATTGCCTTCATTATCAGGCCAAGTCTGGACTAAACCTTATCTGCCACTGACGACTCTCCCAATCATAAATGGATAATCTTTAGTTGGATGTTCATTTTACAAGATAATTAAACAAGGTGACAATGATGGTGATTATGATAATAATATATATCATCATCATCATGATGGTGATCATCATGGTGATATAACATCATCATCATCATCATGACAGATCAAAAGTCACCTCCGACAGACTCCAGGTTTTACTGTCGAGGTTGTAGGTCCACAGCTCGTCGGAGATCCTTTCGCCTGCCAGAATACCGCCGTGGATGAAAATCTTGGATTCTTGCGGAAGACAGTCTGAGGCATGGAAGTACCTGGCCAAGAAAATATATTGAAATTGTTTTTTTTTGAATGCATTAGAATGTACAAGCATGCACAAAAAGGTGGGCATTTACAAAGCACGACGAGACACCTCTTTTTAAGTAATAATCAATTCAAGAACTCTACAAACACGTAAGCTTACAGCTTCATCTGCATATTCATGAGGTCACGTATATTATAATTATTAATTATAATTATTAAGTTATTACGACCAATCGAAGTGAGCCTGGAGGCTCGTGGTTAAAATAATTTCAAACCTTGCTGATGGTCTGAGAGAATTTCTTGGGGTGACGAGTTTCCATTGTGAACTCCCATCCTGGACGAACCAGAGCTCGTCCGAGACGGCGGAGAAGTTTTTGCCCCCGAAAATGAAGGCCCCTTTCAAACCCTCGCCCGAGTAGTGGACCACCGAGTGCCCCATGAGGCTGCTGGAATTACGACTTGAAAATGCTATGGTTTGTCACAATACTATAAAATTTTTAATAATAATAATAACAACAACAATAATAATAACAACAACAACAATAATAATAATAGTAATAATAATAATAACAATAATAATAATAATAGTAATAATAATAACAATAATTACAACAAACATAAAGTTCAATAATAATAATAACAATAATAACCACACACAAGTGGTTCCAAAGAAGACCACAGTGATTACTTAAACATATTTCATGATTACATCTCGATTACTCGAATATCGCTAACCTACAACATTCGAATTGTTTCAACGACGATTCAAGAATAATTATTCTCACTTTGGATGCAGGGTCGGGCATCCGTCCACCATGCACGTGTGGACGTGGGCGGGTGGCCGAGCGGGTGCGACGACTCGGAGGGGAAACGGTGGAACCGAGTTCTGTTATTAAACATCGATTGTTTACGTACGTGTTTCGTATTACATTTCCTTTATTTACATAAATTGTAATGCAGAAACCGGTTATCGTTATCGATCGACGCGGCATTCATTTTTGGTGATTGAAATTCATTTTTGATGATTGAAATTCATTTTTGATGATTGAAATTCATTTTTGATGATTGAAATTCATTTTTGATGATTAAAATTCTTTTCACGACACTGAAAATCAGCGAGGGAACGATTCGCTGATTTCAATTCTAAGAAGCGATCGCAAATTTGTCTCTTCAAAAGATCGTCGCAATTATCACCATCATCATCATCATCGTCATCGTCATCAAATGCAACTCACATCGTCACAAGTAGCGTTGCAATAGCCAGGTTCGTCGTGGCTGACCTTGTAGGTCGCGTTGAAGCCGTAGTAAGCCCCTGAAAATTGAAAGCCGATGAATCAGAGAATCAGAGAGCACCAACTTTGGTTTAAGTCGTCGTAGTTTCAAAAGTTGGAGTCTGATTGGAGACTCTTAGTTACAATCTGCTGTAATTACAAACTAAATCTTATAATTACTAAATAAATAGCTTAGGTTAGGGTGATGATGACTATGATGATTTTTGGCTATGATGACTACGATGATGATTGGTTATGATGACTATGACGATGATTGGTTATGATGATGGCGATTGTGATTGATGATGGTGGTGATTCTAGTAAGTGGAAATTACCTGGCGGAGAATTACCAGCTGATTGAGAAAATTCAAAGAAGATGACCAGACTTCCCGAGAGGATCTGAAAGACGAGGTCCTTCCGAAGTTCCTCTCCGCAGATGGCTGCCACCAGATGACTCGGGGAATCAGAGGGAAAGCCGAAGTCGTCGGGAATTCCGTCATAAATGTACAGGCGTTCCTTTAGAGGAGACGTAAGCGACTGCTTTAAAAGTTTTAACGACAACAAAAATGTGGAGCACCATTTTTAATGCAAACTCAACAAAATGAAATACAAAAATCAAATGATTATTTTGAGATCAAAAAGTTGTTTTTTTAATTTTTTATTTTCCATTATTTCAACAAAAAACTCGACCTACTTTTGCACAGGAAATGTTAACATCCTTGTGAATGGTCAGAGCTATGACCTGAGATGCTGATTGGTGGCTGTCCAGCCTATCATTGACAGACAAGACCCACAGGCAGAACAGGTGGCCCAATTCATTCTTCAAATTGGCCGTACCAAGACCTCCCTCTGTCGCCCCAAGAATCAAGGATCTGCCCTCGCACTCCTTGAAACATTTGCCAGAGTCCCTGACAAACAAGAGCAATTCAAAGCCTCGACGATATTAGCGACCTTCCTTAAGGGTCGCATCGGCCATTCCCACCTCGGATCGCCGTAGAAACCCTCGGCGCACGTCTGACAGTTGCGACCTGCGGTGTCGTCCTTGCAGTGACAAACTCCGTCGTGCCCGTCGCAGATGCCTTTGTTCTCGTCGGCGTGGCCGTTGCATTGGCAGGGCGAGCAACCTGGTTTTGGGAGAAAGCATGGGTAAGGTCGAGCTGCGGTCTTGCCCGTCGAAGTGTGAGTCACGAGGGATTTTGTCGGGCGTAAAAATCATCTCTAAGCATGACGATCGAGCAAATGAGTTCTCGAAAAAGGTGAGAAATCAACGCCACCTGAACCAATTACATCATTTCTACAGCAACCAAAAGCTTCTCACCTTTCGTAGAAGTGCTGTTTCCAAAGAAACCGGTCATGCACGACTGGCAGTTAGTGCCATGGGTTCCGTGGATGCACCGGTCGCAGCTGCCCGTGAGGCAGGTGCTGTGGAAGTAGCAGCCACAGTCGATGTTGCAGGCCTCTCCGGTCCATCCGAGGTCGCACTCGCAGATGTAGTGGGGTGGGCCGGAACACCTCCCATTGGTGCAAAGCTCGTAGCACCTGCAACAGGCTAAATTATTAGTTCGACATTTTAATACATTGGGAAATAGTTGCATTACTAGGAGAACATAAAAGTTAAGGATGTAAATTTCAAAAAGTACATCAGTCGATCATTAATGACATTAATTACAGTAGACGTATCGAACGTAATGACTAAGGTGCCTCATGTCGTCCGTGCCGACGTCACAAAAACAATAATCCACCCACAACAAATAATTGTCCATAACACTTCGTGGCAATACAGGAGAAGCAACTGTGTCAGCCAAAGCCACAAGACGAAAGACACGGCGTTCGAACCCCACGCCGAACGGCGCTTCACGACATTCTTCTCCGAGAGCCCCCGAAAATTCAAGGGCGAAGGGACTCACGTTCTTTCGCAGTCCAAGACCCCGTCGCCCGTGAACCCCCTCTTGCAAGAGCAGTTGTAAGACCCGACGGTGTTGATGCAGACGGCATTCTCGTGGCAGTCGTGCATGTCGAGAGTGCACTCATCCACGTCCTCGCACTTCTCGTAAGACCAGGAGTAGTGCAGGGCGGTCGAGGTTTCGTTCCGGTCGAACGAACTCGACACGGCTTCGTCGCAGGAGATGCCGTCGTAAGGACCTGAGGGAAGAATCGAACCATTTAATTGGATAAACAGCAGTAAGATCAAATGAATGAATTAATTGGATAATTGATGACAACTCAGAGCTCAACTCGATTAATCATCGTCATCGCTGATCTTGTGGCAACAGAATGCAGTAAACAAACAACAAGAAAAGAGGCACAGCACAAAAATCATTGTTTGAAAAATTAAAGTGATTTGAACATAAAAAGATGATCACGGTTATCACCCACAAAATCAACTTTTACAACTAATATGGCAGTAATTTGCTCAACATTCAAATGTCCGATGATGAAACTCCATCACACGCACAAAAATACCCACCTAGAAAGTGCCCCCTGCGGCAGATCCCGACGGACGGGTTGGTCGTCAGGTAGCACCACCCGCACAGGTGCGTTCGGATGCAAGAGGAGCAATTCTTTATGGAAGTGCAGTCGAAAAGGGGAACGATGTCGGTGGCGCTGTCCAGCCACATCCGACACCCCCCGAACGGATACCTGGGGATGTACTCCACGAAGGCAAAGCACCGTCTCATGTCCTCGCACCACGCGCACTCGTTCTCATCCTGGAGGCACCAGGTAATGTTGCTTCTCCTGGCAGACGTCAGAGGAAAGAAGGGCAGAAAATCGTCAATCGCGAAAGGCACGTCAAAATTAAGTTGTAAAACTAATTGCAACCTAATGGCAAGGGAATCATATACTGGTAGTTACAAGATGATTACAATTTATGATTGGCAGTGTAAATGCAAGTCGAGTGAGATTGTCGGCAGCACAAATTACAACAATCAACCCCAATGGCGTACAGGTTAGCTCGGAGGGTTGCATTCCTGCATCAAGTGGTAATGACAGCAAAACCAATAGGCAACGACGGTCGAACATCCATCGATTAGGTAAACTAATTTTAAAAAACTAATTTTAAAATGAATGCAATTCACTGATCAATGCATTATATGCATTAATAATTCAGGTCCATAGTTGAATTGAATATTATTATTGCTATAATCAATACCAACAAGTGACAGGGGAGGGGACAAGTGCCTGCATCCACCAATGAGTCGTTGAATTGGCCCCTCTTGAAGCAGCGGGCCTCCATCACCGACCACTCGCACGAAGGGTCCTAGCAAAGTCGGCCGATCGAGAATTCGGATTCGTGAATAATTAATTATAATTTATGCATCAATGCACAGTCATTTAATTCTCAGTTTATTTATAGAATGTAAATGGAATATTATGCCGAAAGCAGGGATTGAGGACGAGGATCGGCACAATTATCATAATTTATGTGATGCTCGAGCCTTACCTATTTATGATATGTTTTAAATAAAAATTAGAGACAGTAGGGTAATGATGATGATGATGATGATGATGACGACGATGATGACGGTGCTGCTGATGATAATGTCGGAAGGTTATGATAATAATATGAGATATCATTGGAGTTGGTGATTGTAGTTGGTTGTGAAAATAGTACATTTATGCAATGTTCAAGCCACAATTGAAGACATGTACGAACCACCAGGCATTCGTGACAAGTGGTGTGGTTGGAACAGGTAACGCAGTGGGTGAGGTTTGTGATGAAGTACTGGGTGCTCCTGCTCCCTGGGTAGCACCTGTGGGCTGGCGACTGAGCGACGGAACTCCTGGCCATGCACGAGTCGACGCACCAACCGCAGGAGAAATCGGTCAAGCACGACGTGCAGGTCTCGAAGGCGGAGCAAATTCCACCGTTGGGAGGTTCCAGGAATTCTGTGCCAATCACCTGAAGAGACGACGACTCGTCACACGATACCGTCCAATTCCGAAAATTCAATAACTATAATTTATTAAGAAAACTATAATCGATTAAGAAAAATTACCTAAAATTACCAAAACTTACCAAGAAAGAGTCGCTCGGAAAACGTCCAATTCAGAAGCATTTAAGGCAGAAATAAAAACATCAAAGTCGATCTAAAGGTCTCACTGGATTTTTCCTGAAGGGACTGGAAGTGATGTTCCACCTGAGTCCCACTTCGACGGACATCTGGGAAGGCGAAGGAGCCGTCGTCTGGTTGACGACCATCTCGACGTAGTACCTGCTCGAGTTCGGACCGAACAGAGGCCGGCCGTTCGGTCGCTTCGCCTCCAAGTTGAAGTAGGTCGACATCTTCGATTCCGCAACCAACGCCTGGAATGCCGAAGATCGATCGGTCGATTCGAGGTTAACATGAAGCTAAACCAATTTGCGGTCAAAGTAGATAAATTATCCAGAAGAATATTTATGTCTGTTGTGAATTTGTGTACTCTGTGAACTTCCCTTTGGCTCGTCCTGAAACTGAGCTGTTGATTGCATCATGTACGAGGGCGACTACCTTTTGTTTGCGATTTCGAGTTGCGCGTTACGAGTTCCGTTAAAAATTATTCTGAGTTGTTTTCGTTCCGAGTTTTCTACTTTCGAGTTCTACTGTGTTCAGACTTAAAAATATAACAATGTTAACCTTGTATCACCACTCCTTATTAAAAGTATTTTACTCTAATTGTTTGCTTATAAAAAAAAAAAGAAAAAGAAGGTGCATTCAATTTGAAATTATTACTCGTTAGTAATACTTCCAAATAAATTATTACTCGTTAGTGATAGTTCTAAATACTGTATCTGAACGAAAATTCAGTACAATGTCAGACTACTGAAAAGTGAATTCCATCTCACCTTGTGAGAAGCAGAAGAGTTAGTACTGAGGTAGAGCCAAGTTTGAACGGTGGAGCCAAAGACGGTAAGGTGGATTGGAAAAGATGTGCGCGGGGGATGAATAAAGCCGACGAGTCGTGCCATGTAGGTGAATTCCTGGTGGTACTCCTTGTCCATGGCAGTATTGAAATGGAACATTTGAGTGGAATTTCTGACGAGCTCGACCTCTTCGAGAATTTTCGGGTTGACCGGATTCTTGTACCGCAGCCATAGCAAACCCGGCGGTTTGTTGTCGGAGATACACCCGGGGACATCCACCAATTGTGTTTGCAGGCCTTTCCACCAGCCTCGTGGGTGGAGACATATGGTCCTGTGGTGCACTTCGATTCTGGCATTTTATAGATCTTGTGACATTTTGAGTCTATGACACACCAGCCGCAGTCATCCAGGGAAGGGACATTACTTCGCCCCAATGTGGCACATGATTCGCAAGTCTTGAGAAATTCACAGATGCCAGGACAGAAGGAATGGCTGAGAGTTCCAGGCTGACACTTCTCCGATGACATCCTGTACAAGCATGTGTTGGTAGATTTCACTGAGCACCACAAACAGTTTGGGTCAGAAGTGCAAAGCTCCATAGATTTGTGAAGGGCACACTTAGGGTCCCCTTCTTCTGACTGATTGATGGATGCCACCATGTTCTCTGGAAAAACATAAGCCTCGAGACTTCCAAGCAGGGACCCTCTGAATCCGCCAGCCAAAAGAACCGTGCGGTCATCTGCCAAGGTTGCAAAGTGGGAGTACCTGCCCTTGATCCTGCGATGGCCCCCATCGGAGCTGCTTTCAAACTTCGTTCCATCCACCCAAGTCATGCACTGAAGATGCAGGAAGAAGATGTTTCCATCGTAGCAATGCTCATCCTCATGGTGAGAGTGCACATTTCCTCCAACCACCACCATGTAGTCCCCCACCATTGTTGCCTGGTGAAATGCCCGCTCACGGGGTGCCAACGAATTCCTTCCAAAATGACTCAGGTCTGCCCACCAATTTTCACCTATGTGATAAACCTGCAGAGACGGCGATCTCCTGGGGAACCGAGCACTGTCCACGGCGATGCCCCCAAATATAAGGAGCCGGTCGGATTTTGAATCGTGGACCATGGAATGCCCGATCAGTCTCCTATCGACACTGAGTCCCCCCTTTGGGTTGAGTTTTTCCCAAGAGATTTTAGGATCTCCGTCGTGCTGATGAGGTGGGAGACGTTACACCTCCATAAATCTGACAAGAAAGTGCCATTGACGGTCATGCCTCCCAGCAGATAAAGCCAACCACTGATCGTTACTACCATCGCATGGCCAGTCGTTGGAGGAAGGGATTTGTCAGGATCCTTGAGAAGCTTCCATATCTCAGAATGCACATCAAACATCCATAGTTCGCTAGAAAAATTGTCATCACTCCTAGAACCACCGAACATCAAAATAATTCGACCTCCAAGAATGCCCATAGTATGGCCATGCCTGCCAGATGGCCAAACCCTGCCTATGGGTTGCTCCACCGTACCCCAAGTGTGTATCTTGAAGTCATAGTAGAACAAGTCATTCAGTGACCTCTGCAGGTCGAAACCTCCGAAGAGGTACAGTCTTTCGAGCGAATGTACGTAAGCTCCCGAAAGACCGGCCCTTCGTTTGAATCCATTTTCCGAGATCATTTTCCAGCCAGTACCGGAGGCATTGCACTCGGGAAAGCCGTGTCGACACCTGGAAAAGATGTCCAATTAAAATTCATTATCACCGAGCACCTGAGCAATCACCTAGGACTAGCCTACCTGCAATTGCTCGTGGTACAGTTGGAAGAGGCATGCCCCTTTTCGCAGTAGTCTGAACACAGAAGATATTGGCAACCTTCCCCTGTGAATTCCTTGTCGCACTCGCACACCCCGTCCTCTTCGTTGCATCTGCCGTGATTCGAGCAGTTCATGGGACAGTCTGAGACGTAGAACTTGGCAAGGAAACCCTGCCTTACATAATTTCTATCACTGAAGAAGTAGACCATCATCTGGAAGAAAGTGTAAGTTTTGTTAATTATAATTTCTACACCTGAGGTTTGTTTTATATTTTTATAAACAAACAAAGTAAAATTAATGACTCCTTAATAATAAAATTAAATTCGTTAAAAAATAAAGACTTCCTGTAAAACTTTGTCGAACATTCGTTTCTCGTTTACTGTCTTTGTGACAACACAAATCAATGCCAAGGGTATCCTTACTACTGATTTGGCCACCAGAGTTCCTGGATCAGATTCACCACTGAACGCCCCTAGAAGGTTGTCGTTGAAGGAAGGTCCGTCGTACACAAACAGGTAGTCGTAGGTGCATTCTGTAGACATCGAGACAAACTCCAGATTTACAAACTTCTTTGGGCCTCCTTCAATTGCAAACATAACATCAAGATCAAGGTTCATGTCCAAAGCAGGAAACCTTAAAGTTCCAACCAATAATGAGCCATTCACAGTGCGAGGACGGATGGTACACATTCGTTCCGTCGGAGATTATTCCAAAGCTGGAGTTGAGAACCTGCCTGCCAGTACATGGTGGTGTCACAACTTCTCCAAAGTTCCTTCCAACCAACAGCACAACCGTTAGCTCCAGGAAATATTGGATGGAGATTCTTAGATGTCCAAACTGGAATATTATAATATTTGTAAGTGCAGGAAGGCTCAACTGATTGCTTTCCTAACACCATTTTTTTACTAGATTTTGTTATAAAGTGGAAATAAGTGTTTTTAATTTAATGCATTTGGTAAATAATTACATTGTTGACTGGCATCTCTCGACAGTTAGTATCCACTGCAATAAACCCTTAAGCTTTAATCTCAAAATAATCTCATCATTATCATATTGTAAAGTTAAGCATAGTTTGCCTCTTGGTTATCATAAGGAGTGACAAAAATCTGCCCATATCACTGGGAAAATTCGCTCGAACAACAACTTTCAAGAAAATAATATTTACATTTCTTAATGGAGATGTGCTCGAACATGGATTTTTATTGAATCCATGTTACAAAGTTTTAAAATAGTGCTCTATTTATCAATTAAAGTGAAGTTTACCTTATGGCAATGTATGTTAGAATGGCATACAATATATGTTACATTTATGATTACTTTACATTTTTGTCAAGACCGACACACGAACATCATTTTTATTGCGTAAAATAATTTCACTTAAACTTAAATAAGTGATAAGTGATTTATTGTAATATAAATGTAATTTCCAATTTTTTTTAAATCTAAATCAAGTCGATTTGAAAACTTTTGTAACTCAGTCTTTATCGCTCTCATTCAGCATCCTCTTCACAAGTTACAAACGTTCAAAATATATTTGTTGCAATATTAGCTTGACAAAAAATGTGCAATTATATACTAATATAACATTATTGACCGAACCTTCCATCCCTGGGTACTAGCAGACGAGAGTGTCATTCAGCTTGGCAGTGGCTCGTGAATTGTTCTGATTCAATTGGGATATTGGGCATTTGGGTTGTTTATTAACTTAGTTAATTAAGTAATTTAATTTCAGCCTCTTTTATGTAATGTACTGAAAAAAACGAATTGTGTAATTTTGTGTAATGTACCGTAAAAAACGAATTGTAATTACAATTTGAAGCGATGCCTAATCCATCGAGGTTGAACGAGAGCTGCGCAAAGTACAAAAAGCACATAATCGAGTGAGGGCGCATTTAAACTAAATTTGAAACAAGCAGAGGCCGAAAACGTGTTTTCAATTCCTATTGCAATCCTAGTTATGATTCTGAGAACAGAAGTCGAACAAGAGTGAAGATAATAATAAATGGAGTGGAGCCTCCTTTGAACATCACGAGAAACAAAGACATTGCGGTCACAAAGTCGTGTGAACCCTTACGTTTATATATGTCTCTGAAATTTTATTGAGATAGAATATACAAGTTTGTGTACAAAGAATGACTTGTAAAATCAGTCAACATTAATCGTCAAACATCCTGTGTCCTCAACAGTTGGTTTGCTCGGTGTGGTCTGGATGCTGACATCTTTAATTTGTTCATAACCTAAATAAATAGATTGTTGCATCATGTTAACCAGAGAAGCGTATAAGCCGTTTTGTATTATGTAATATTAACTTCTTGATGGTCGTTTATGTATTACTAATAATGTGCAAGACGAATTTAGAATTTCCAGGTTAGTATGCATTGGTTCACATATTTACATACGACGTAGATTAAAAAGTTACCTTTCATGGCCAGCGATGTTTTGGCACGGTCATCATCAATAAATAGGGCAGAAAATAGGAAGAATGCCCCTCCAAGGACACTGACAAAACATGTCAAGTAGAGAGATGATTGAAGACTCGTGAAGTCCCTGATGACTCCCATTTGACCTCCTGATTTTTTAATACTGTCTGAAATCTGCAATAAAGAAATGCTTTTAGCTTGTATTACCAGAAATTCAGCTTTCAGAAACACGTTTATCAACTCACAAATCCAAGTAAGGTGGGACTCCCGGCGTCTCCAAGGGCGTGGGAGAGCAATATTTGAAGAGAGTTTGCCGTCGACCGTCTTGTCGGAACGACCAAGTACTACGAAAACACATTGTGAACTTACAAAATAACAAAAATTAAAAAAAAACAAACTTGCAAATTACCAACCAGTGTCATATCAGAAACTAAAGCCCAGTTGAGGAACATCAAGGTTTCAGCAACAAAAATGGAGACCTAGAAAAAGAAGAAAACCATCTCAATAAATGTGGTGAAAGTTGAAATTGAAGCAAGTCTTTCTTACAAAAGTGATGACAACGTTGAATTTTGAGATTGTGATAGCCACATATAGACATGGGCCACTAGCAAGCAACCCAAATGCACAGATAAAGGGATCGGCCTTCGATGTAACTTTCCTTAAAACGCTTGAACCGTAAGAACCTATGAGGACTCCCAAAATGCCAGCCAGGCATGTGATGGCTCCAAATGCCATCGACACACTGCATGAAAAGTTAGTGTAATATTTCGGAAATAGTCATAGAGAAACATCGTAAAGATATATTTACGTGGAGTCATGGACTTCTCTGTTCTGGACGATTACAGAAAAGTACACGTACAGAGGTGCCCAGAGAGCAAGGGCTCCCGTGACGAAGGCGACACAAGTGACGCCAAATGATGTGAGCAAGTAAGTCTTACTGAAAATTAATCATTAACACCCATTACATCGTATTCAATAAAATTATCATCATAAACTTTAAAAATGAAGACGTCTACTTGTGGAGTAAGTATTTCACATCTTCCAGCCAACTCGTGGTCTCTATGTGGTTGCTTTGGTCAGCTGCCCCTCTAGGGGGATCCAGGACAAATAGGAGAACCAGGAATGTGCATAATAAGCCAAATACGGGAGTTACCTGTGTTTCATTAAATTAATGACGTCGTGAAATATGCGACTGAGTGCTTATTATTTTTCACAACTAACCCTAAGTGCCCATTGCCAAGCTCCGAAAAGATCGGCTATCTTCGAGCCAACCATGTAACCAAGGCCACTTTAACGTAAACGAAAAGGAACAATTTGGCAAATGGATGATCTTAAAGTTTCTAAAAGTTTTCAAAACACTGACCTCCCCAAAGGCACAGCAAAGTAGTATACAGAAAGGGCCTTTGTTCTTGAGCCATCACTGAACAGGTCGGCAATAATTGTGGGTGCTACAGTGGAATAACTTGCTTCTCCAATACCTATCAATGCCCTCAGGAAAAGAAAGCCATAGAAACCCTATAACAGGAAACGCGATGTCATTTTGGGTCTAGAGTTTTTAAAGTCTGAGAACATACGTTGGAATCAACAAAGGAACTGCCAAGAGTGGACAATGACCAGAAGGCAATGCCTCCTGCTAAGATCAGCTTCCTACTATATCTGTCTCCGAGGTAGCCAAAGACTGGCGACAAAATCATGTAACTCAATATAAATATTGTGGTTAGTAGTCCAATTTGTGTGTCAGATATGTTGTAAAAGTTTTTCACTTTCAAAAGTACACCTGAAATCATCAATTATAAATTACCTGCATATCGATATCTCGGCAAAAAATAAATTTAAATATTTCTTGTCTATCTTAAGACTTCGAAGGACCCATTTCATTAACTTATTAACCTCATATTACGCGTTCTTATCTAATTAATACGTAATCATGTAAATAAATTTTATTAGCATGTTACTAATTTGATATAATTCTAATTCTAATTCTTAACAATTCCTACGAGTAGGTCCTACCTGCGACAGAGAACCTGTCCATATAATTTAACAGGTTCACGCATGTCAGGATTGAAACTGTCAGTTGCTTGCGCATCTTCTGAGGCAAAGATAATAGTTATTTTGGTAAAAACGTCCCCTTAGTCCCCTTAGATCGCCTGTTCAAAAGGCGGAACCTGCAAGCAAGCATGGTTGATATGATCACAGGGTCTAGATGACGATGAATAAAAGATTTTTAGATCTTAAAAAAATTTAATTTCACAATTGCAATTTTAATTTCCAATTGATTTCATCGATTACCCAAGTAAAGATGTAGATTGAATGCCCCAACTATGACATGTCTAAAAAATCCGACAGAAAGAAGGCAAGTGGGAACTGTTCCAGTCGAATGCTAAATGTTAAGATCCATTCAAACGTAATTATATGTAGTTTATTAATACACCATCAACTGCCAAATGAATTTCCTATTTTATTCCGTCGTAAATGCTACACAAGCCGACATAAAGGTAGACTACGAAAGAGTACTAAACTTTAGCCTATTATATTCTGAGGCTTATTTAAACTCTGGTTTTAATTTGTTGAATCCAATTAAAATAATTACAAGGGGTTAGTCAAATGACTGGGAGACCACTTGAAACTCTCAAACTTTTGATCTAAAGCATTCACATTTAAATTTGACGTGTTGTACTGATAATCACGATATCAATTAATATAATTATATAGGTTTTTATGCAGATAAGTTACGCATTTTAAATAGATTTTTATTGATGATTGAAATAAAATATAAGACATGTTAAGAATTGATTGAGATATTATTAAATTAAAATTAATATTATTAATGTTAATTTTGTTGATTTTTGTATATCCACGATTTAATTTCACGATGTAATGCAATTTATTTTCATTGAAATTTAAATTGTAAATAGGCAAATTTAATTCAATCTCACATCTCTCTCTGTTTAAATCATATTATTTTAAAAACTATAAAATGTACTCTTTCTTCAAAATCGTGTTGTTTTAAAAATTATAAAAATTCTCTTAAATAAAGTTATTTTTGATATTATATTACCAACACAACACACAAGCACTTTCATATATTCAATGCTATATCAGCAGATTGTTTGTAAATAAGGAGTTCGGCGGAGTTCGGAGTTTGCAGCGATAATTTGCTTCCATTGGATCGTACAAAAACCCAATTTGATCACATTAAATCATTCGCTGACCATGTCTAGCAAGCACTCTCGTGATGATGATGTTGACGATCAGGTTGAGAAGAAGAGACGACGTGTTGTCACGCCGGCTAAATCCTCGGAGAAGATGATGGCCTCTGATAAAGTCGATACTAAAATGGTTTTTTTTAATTTAATTTTATTGCCGAAAGTTATTGTATGCTGTTGTTGATGTGTTGGCTCTTCATATAATTTTATTTTACATCTTTAACTTAAAAAATATTTATTTTAAATTCATCAAGTATTTTTTTTCTGTCTTTTGTTTTTCAAAAATACAGTACTGCATTTTTCTTACATTTGATATGCTTAAAAATTAAGTCGTGCTGAATGATTATCCCTTTAGCTTTCCAAACATCAATTTAGACCAAAGCAAGTTGTAAAGTGGAAATCATGTAATTGACTCTTAGCTGAGAAATTACGCAAATTTAATTTCATATTTATATTTCACTTAATACATTCAATAAGTTGATATAGCTTCAAAAAAAAGTTCATTCATTAGATAACAAGCAATTAGTTTGAATAAACACAATCTTCCAGACTGCCAGGGTGCTTTTCCATGCCGAAGAGAACGAGGTCCTGCAGAGAGATGCCAACGAGGACATCAACATTCACAAGGAAGTCGTGGATGAAATCCAATCCATCATGTTGAGGATTCACGACATCAAGAAGTCCAATCTTTCTGTGGAGAAGGTAATTTGAGGCCACAATTGGAGATGAACTTGGATGAAAATCATCAATTTATTATTAATTACTCATAATAATTTTTCATTTATTTTTGTATTTATGTTTTGCAAGACAAGCATTATTTTTAATACGTGCGATGTTTATTTAAATTTGATTTTAATCGGCATCTCGAAGAAAAAGGCGTCTATTGAGAAATTGAAGAATGATGCCATCTTGCATTTCGTGTCCCTCAAGAGGTTGAACAGGATGGGGCACCTCAGAACCAAGAGGATCAGAGAAGTCACCCAAGAGGTACCTAATTACTCCTGATGATGATGATGATGATGACTGGTAATGGCCTTGATGATGATGATAATGGTTGTGATTAGATGATGATCATTTCAATGAGTGGTACCTCATTACTCCTGATGATGATAACTGGTGATAGCCTTGATGATGACAATAATTATGATTGATGATGATCATTTCAATGATTGGTAACTAATTACTCCTGATGATGATGACTGGCGATAGCCTTGATGATGATAATGATTACGATTTGATGATGATCATTTCAATGAGTGATGATGGCCTTAGCGACGACACCTGGTGATGGCCTAGATAGTGATTAAGACATGATGATGATCATTTCGACGAGTGACGACGGCCTCGTCGATGATTTTGTAGGCGAAACAAAAGGTGGACCGAAAGCAGCTCTCCCTTCAGAACCTCTTGTACGAATTGATGCACCTGCAGAGGGAGATTTCAAAATGCGTTCAATTCAAGTCGGTCCATGCATTCGTTAATGAAGTTTTTAGCATAAATCATTCGTCGTAACGTCACACGCCTAATTGTTTATTCGTCACGTCTTCATGAATATTAATTACCTATAATAGAATAACCGGCCAGTGTTTACACACGCTTTTGTTATTTTCGAATGTAGTCGAGATTTATGTCGATGCGATAATTTATGCGAGAGATTGTAACAGTATAATTAAGAAATAATCTATCGATCGACGATGACAGATCCATGGACGAGGAGATCTCCCTCGTGTCGCAGGAAGAATTTCTCGAGGTCGTGCCGAAGGAGATCTCGGAGCAGGTCCGTTGTTTTGTTGTTTCGTTGTTGGCGGTGATTTGTTGTTTTGTTGTTGGTGGTGTTTTGTTGTTTTGTTGTTGGTGGTGTTTTGTTGTTTTGTTGTTGGTGAAACGTAAACGTGACTGATCGTGCGACTGGTGGTGATTGGATGTTTGGGAGAAATTACCGTTCGAAGATCGGACATTTCAGCGTTTGTGTGGATGTTTATAAGGAATATTTATTTCATTGAAACGTTTTATAAGTTGTTTTATAAGATTGTTGTTTATTAATATTATTATTATTATTATTATTATTGTCGTTGTTATTATTTCATGATGATGTAATGTTGTTGTTAATACAGTTATTATTAAACTTATTATCATTAATATAAATGTAACACTAATCGTTCAACACCTAATTGACTTGCAGCTCTTAAAGGAGAACGATGCTCACAAGATGATGGTCGCAAGATTGGATTGGGAACTCAAAGAAAGGAAAGCGTTAGTTTCACTTTCAGTTCCTCATCGACGACGTTTATTAATCTCTAGGCAACGATAATGATAATTATAATATACTAATTAAAAAAACAATATTAATAATGAATACAATATTGAATGGTTGGAAGCCAAATGATATTAATGATAAGCACTCTAGCACAGGTGATACTTATTTTAACCGGTCGACACTTGATAATCCGATGACTTCTTCGACTGCTTAATATTCAAACGAGTCTTCGTTAAATATTCGCACATTCGCAGCCTCTCGGCCAAGTATGCAGATTCGTTGAAGAGCAAGGAGGCCATGGAGAAGGAGATTGAAAAATTGAAGATGAATTTGAAGAGCCTCAGTCCGATGCTGAGTGCCGTCTTGGAGGTTCGTGCGTCTTTGCGACGATGTGTTTTGCTTCGATGCTCATGTTAATGAGTGTATTTTCTTTGTTTACGTTGAGGTTAAGATAAAATATTATTGCAACCTTTCACTCGAATAAAATGAAATTCTCCGATCGATATGTTTCAGACAATGAATAATAATAATCGACATGATCGGGGTATGGTCGGCTCGGTGGGTTGCATTCCTGCATGCGACTTTAAAAACAAGGTCGCAACCTGGCCCGCACCTATTACCCCTCAGGAGTGGTGCCCTGCCCTATAAATGGGAGGGCAATCGTAGTTAATTAGAAATTATTTAATTAATAATTACAAATATATAGTTAATTCCTAAAACTTTGCTTGCTTCAACTTTTCCAGTCTACAAAGCCCATCCAGGATCACCTGGAGATGCCTTTCCAGGACAACGAGAGCAAGCAGAAGGTGGCTAACCACCTTCCTCCACCTCTCTACTTTCTCTTCATCCAGGCTTCATCCTATGGAAAAGCTTGCGGTCTGTAGACATTTTGTGTGTCCCAATAGGCACTGAATGATAAATTTAGCAATAATCATAATGTTTATTATTATCGTTGTTGTAAATTATGGTTTATATATAGCATTGATTTGAATTCAATAATACAGCATTCCGATCTTTCGTTTGTCGTCGGTAACACTTAAGTGCAGACTAAATGGTCAGCTCGAGACGACGTCGCAGTTTTGTAATGTCGAATGCGAGCGCTACAATGTCGTTCACCCTGGCATTTATCTTTAGAAACCATTTTACTTTTGTGTCGAATGACTTTTACTAATTCTAATGTCAGACAAGGATGTGTCCGTGGAGATCGTGGGGGACGTCGAGTTGGCACATTCCATCGAGAAGATCGATTCTCCGACCGGTCGGTAAATTCTCGAGATGTCGAACGAACAAATGAATGAATGAATGACTCTGAATAAATACGGACGAATGTGAATGGAATTAATGAATGTGAATGGAATGAATGAATTATTGTCATGGATGGTTCAATTGAGAAGTTATCTTAGAGTAACTGTTGCATTGAACTTCTTCAATGATCACAAATGTTTGTTTGTCAGACTATTTAGATATTATTTTCATTTGTTAAGTTACATTTTTTTCCACATTGTTCTCGAATGGTGATCATTTATAGAGACAAATTATCTACGCACGAATATTGATTTTTATTGAACTTATTCTCGAAGACGTGGAGACCGACAGCGACGAGGAGTCCGAGGCGACGAACAAGGTGAGGACATCGTTCACCGTCGTTTTTTTGTCATTCGCTGTCGACTTAATTCATTTTCAAAATCGTGCTCATCGTTGTCGTCATCACCACCACATTACTCGTTAATGTTGTTGCCATGAAACTGTTATAACGACAATGATCGTTATCATAACCAGGTGCACAGAAGGTCGACGACCGACTCAAGACTCACCAAGAAACAGGAGCAACTCCTCAAGAGGCACCCTCTCACTGTCAACCTGGTTGTCACCAGTAAAGGTCGGCACTCGGTTCACCTTCCTTTCCACTGCTTTCAAATCCAGTATCCGGTCGCCAGAGCAATCATTCATCACCATTGCCAACAAAACCCCCACCACCATTGTTATCATAACCATCATCATTGTCATCATAACCAACACCATTGCCATCATCATCACCACCAATCGACTACCTGTCGAGACAATTTAAATTAAACATCTTCCTCTTCCAGGCAAAGGATCAGTTACCCTTTCCTTCCAGCACCTGGTGAACCTCGAGTTTGTCGTTGCTTCTGCCACCGTCCAAGTCAAGCAAGAGAGCTACCGCAAGAACTCGGATGGGCCGGAGTCCGCCAACAGCCCCTCAAAACTGATGAAGGACCTGTTCGAGCCCCTCCTCTTTCTGGACTGCCTGTACGACGACGATGACGACGGAGAGGAAACGCCCAATCCCGAGAATGTCTTCAAGCTGGCCAAGCTAGGGTGGGTCGTTGGGTTGTGAATTGTTCTTTCTACGAGGGATTGTAATGGCCGGAGAGTTTTGAATGTGCTTGTGGTCTTAAGAAAATATTTTTCAGCCTGATTATCAACATTATTGTTGTTGTTCTTGGCACCTTGTAAATTAACAATTACTGTTATTGTCTTAATTTATTCAAAAGCATTTTCATTGGCCAGGATAACCGACCTAGCCACTCACCTCAAGGGTGTCGGCCGGCCCTACAGATGGGTGCAGAAGCTCTGCGGCCTCCAGAGCCTCACGGCATCGAACTCCCTGTCGAACGGGGATTCCTCGATGGTGGCCACTCAGAAGAGGAAGGTCAGCAACATCGAGGAACTGGTTGAGTCTCTCAAGAAGAGATTCAACAACAGACTCGAGCTCTTCAGGCAGCTCGACGTCTTGGGTGAGTGCTTGCATTACTTTCTACTTTTTGTTACATCTTAACGCTTAAAAATAATAATAATGACTATTATTAATAGTAATATATATTATATAATAATCATTATAATCATAATAAATGATTATTATTAATAGTAATATATATTATATAATAATCACATTCATCCATTTATTTATTATTATTACCATTTATTATGATGAATTTATTATTGATATTAAATCATCTTCGGTTGTAATGATTGCAACGACAACAGCAATTTCAGTTGTTATGCGACATTCACGACGTGTTGTTTGCTTGTTTGTTTGCGACGTTGCGAGCGATTGCAGGTGTCACTGAAACTTTCAAAGAGTTTGTTGTTATTGCTAGCAATATTGTTATTGACATTATTGTTGTTGTTATTATTGTTGTTGTTGTTATTGTTATTATAATTGTTGTTGTTGTTGTTGACATTATTGTTGTTGTTGTTGACATTATTATTGTTGTTGTTGTTGACATTATTGTTGTTGTTGTTGGCATTATTATTGTTGTTGTTGTTGTTGACATTATTGTTGTTGTTGTTGTAGAAGGCACCAATGAGAAGCCAGCAGTGAACTGGATGACCTCCCTGAACTTCTCCAACGTCCCGAAGAAGATCTCCTCGCAACTGGTGCAGTGGAGGTCCTCGAACTACGACGAGTTCTCGGTGATTAAATATTAATAATTTATCGAGTAATCACATATTATTGATTAAGTGTCATTAAATGGAGCATTAATCAATAATTTTTAATTACAATTATATTAATGAAATGTTATTAAATATATTATTGATTAAATATTAATAGTGGTAATGATGGCTACGGACCTTTCATGATAACGATCCTGATGATGATGATGATGATAATTTGTACGATGTATTTCTTGCTCATCAGAATTCACCAATCACTAAGAATGTCGTCGACTGCGAACTTGCATGCAACAAGGACTTCTTCTTCTACGGAGTTTTGGAGAGGACGACCTCCGCGAACGGCAGCAGGTCGGAGGGCAGGGACGAAGACAAGGCCACCATGAGCTTCTTCCTGGTCATCAACCCGGACTACCCCAACTCGCTGCCCCTGTTTTGCATCAAAGTCAACTGGGGCAGTGTCGAAAGGTCCGCTCTGAACCACGAGGACATCAGAGTGAGTGGCGAGAGATAATTGGATGTTATTTGATAATATTTATAATAATTACAGATTTAAAAATATTTTACCGACAACGATACTCACGATAATATTTATAATATTATTTATAATATTTATAACGACGACGATATTATTTGTCGATATTGTAAATGGATTTATCATTATTTTTTACGTCCGAGCGTTGATTGCGTGTAAGCTGAAAAGCCTCAGTTTCTAATCGTTAAAATTTCACTTTTCTCGGACGATTAATTAAATTCAATTATTTCGTTAATAATCACAGCCAATCAATCGTTTTAAAATCAATTTATCGCCCGATCGATTAATTCCTCAATAATTAATTCGTCAAGGAATTGGAGAGTTCAGTGAACTTAAGGTCGTCGAATGACCTCGACCCGAAAAACATCCTGCTGAACCAGGTGGCCCTGCTCTGCACCTGTTTCGACGTGTACCTGGAGACGGGCGGACTCGAGGGGTCGTCCAACAAAGAGGCGACCAATCTCTTTGAGGGCGACAAGTCCTACCTCAGACTGACCAGGTCTTCATAATGTTGTTAATGCAATCGACGATTGGTTCGTAAATAACTTTTTTTACGCAAAATTACCGTAAATGTTTTGGACACCGGCTCGAGGGCTGCTAAGGGTGCTGTGGTCGTCAAGGATGGGTAGACGTTCTTAGAATTAATGTTAATGTTATTTTAACTAACAATGATGATTATGATAATGGTAGTGATGATGATGATGATGATGAAAATAATAAATTACTTTAAGTATTAATAATAGTGATGATGATGATGATGACAATAATAATAATAATAATAATATTAATAATAATAATAATAGTAATAATAATAATAACAATAATAATGACAATTCAACAATGGTTTTGCTTTGAACAGAGGTCCAACAAGATGCAGGCCTTACAGATACGTCTCCAAGCTTGGATTCTTTGGACACTTCTAATTTTTTTCATTCGTTTCTTCGTTCTGTCACTCATGCATTGAGCTGCTGTCAGCTGATTGGCTGTTTAAAGTAGAGTTATAAATAAATAAACAAACAATAATAATACTAGTAATAATAATAATAATAATTAGAAAGGAATATCAACAACGTTCGTCGTTGATCTTTCTGAGGGTGACAGCTTTTTGGGGACTTGTACTCTGGGTGTCTGTGTAAATCATAATTATTTTTAACAAACGGATTGTCGTTTTGTTTTTAATATTGTTTTTCATATTTAATAATGTTGCATCAATGTAATGCATCAGTGTAATGCATCAATGTAATGCATCAGTGTAATGCATCAATGTAATGCATCAATGTAATGCATCAATGTAATGCATCAATGTAATGCATCAGTGTAGTGCGTCACTGTCCGCTGAACAACATAAAATCCCGGCTCCTGTTGTTATTGTTGGTGCTGGTGCTTTGGTCGTTGTTGACTGCATTCTGCGCGGACTCGATGTTGTTGCATTCATCTGATATAAGAATCCGACGCTTGTCTATCTGCATCATCGAATTCACCGGAGTGGTGAATTAGTATAGCGCCCCTTGTTACGAGCACTTGTTGGTCGGTCATGTGCAGATGCGACGAGCACTTGGGTCACTGACGCCTTTTTGGTTCACTCAAATACTGATGTCGAAAGCAGAAATCCAGAAGGTTCACTTGACCTTTGATGAGAGAATTGATAATTTTTTGGAGAGAGAGAGTCGTGTATCGTGTTGAAATTGTGGCCATAGTTGCATCAATTGAGAGCCGAACCTTGGTATTCACTGACAGTTCTTCAAGGCCATGGCTAGCTGCTGAAAAATTGTCGATGAGGGTGTAAAGTACGCTGTTCTTTTGTAAGATGATTTCTTAGTTTAATTTTAAGACTTAAGTTTTAAGTTTTAGTGTTACTTTGAACTTGTGGATCCACAATTTGTCAAAAGAGGTGGAGGAGTTATCAGTTCAACTCCAGAGGCACAAGTCGAGTAAGGGTCTCTTAAGTCTGAGTTCTGTCCCTGCTGCTTGAGCCATTGGCTCCTTTGGAAAGGTACGCTTGGCACGACAACTTCGACCAGCAACTGTGGACTTGTAAACTGTGGTAAAGTTTGAGAAGTGGTGTGGACGTGCTGATTTAAAGAATAATTTAGGACAAATAAAACTCGTTGACAAAAAAATAACAAGAATAATAAAAATGTTAGTCACACATTTAAATTTGCTTAAAATGCTTTTAAATAAATCTGAATTAATCGCAAATCCTCTCCGACATCCTGAGACCTTGCTAAGGTTGATTATTAATTTTACGCAACCCAATCTTTATTTAGCGTTCTGCATTGAGTAGCGCACCTGTCCGTTCATTGACGCGTGAAGGCACCTTGTTTACGTCGTTCCCTCCTTCAATCGGTCGTATCGTGTGCCGCTATGATGTTGATGTCTTCAAAGCTTGGAATAAGTTGTAGTGGTAGAAGTACTAGTTGTAGTAGTAGTATTAGTTGTTGTTGTTGTTGTTGTTGTTGCTGCTGTTGTTGTTTTAACTCTTTGGGGTGCCCCCTGGAAAGAAAGGATTATTTTTAGAAAGCATTCAATTCGTCATTCGAACAATTCGGATTTATCTGGAGTCGAATTAGTTGAAGTATTTAATTGGTTGTTGCTTTGTTATCGTCAGCAGTATCATCATCATAATTACCATTGTCGTTGTTGCTGTTGTTGTCGACTGTGCGTTGGACTCGTTACAGACAGACATGCAGATAGACAGACAGAAAGCGTTTATAATGAAGAACAAAGCCATTCTTCGCAGGTGATAAGCCAACCTTTCCGGTTGAAGTTTGTATCTGTCTTTGTTTTGCATGCATGTTTGAGGATTGTTGTTGATCGACAAAGGAGTTTGTTGTTTGCTGCTGTTGCTGTTGTTAGTGTTGTTATTTGTTGGCTCTCACATCCTACTACACTTCCTTCATTAAGAATTCAGCGGACGTCTTAGTGCCAACGTTGCGCAACACAAATTCGGATTATAAATTCCACATCGCCAGGTGAGCTCTGCCTAGTCAGCTCAGGTGCAGGGGAGCTAATTTCTCATGACCAGGTAGAATTAACTGTTGTTGTTGTTTTTTTTTTGTAGTGGTAAGGAATTGAAGCAGGTAGCGTTAACCTGCACGAGTGAGGCGCACCTTTAAAAACTGCTTCTAATCATTCCAATCAAGCTTGGATGTTTGAACTCAATCTTCACTTTGACTTGTTGACCTTTCAACTTCTCGACAGTCGATTAGGAGCCACAGGTTCAGAGGGGCTCTGTTGACTTCCAAATTGTTGTTAATATTTTTAATTCATTTTACTTGTTTAAATTATTATTATTATTATTGTTGTTGTTGTTGTTGTTGTTGTTGTTGTTGTTGTTGTTGTTGATGTTCAATCGCTGCTGTCATCGTCATCATCTACGACGTTGCTTTTCTTGTTGTTGTATCGATCTTAACTTATTCGAAGAAATCTACTGACACCTGGACTACTTTGTTTACACGCACCTGTCGCAGTCAACTGCAGGCGGCAACCACCACTTGATACGCGCAGACGACTTTGACGTCCGCTTGCTTAGAGGCGTCTTCCTTAATTTCGAGGCATCCATTTGATGATGACTAATTGGTGTACATTGTCATTTTAATTGTGCTAATCACATTTCCATCTCCAAATGCGATTCTTAAAAGCTGTTTTTAATGCTCAGAATGTCGTGAAAATGATTAGCAACAAAACAAAACAAAACAAAACAGAACAAAACAAAAATTAAATAACAAATGAAGTTCGTACTCTGAAATGACTCTCGAAAACGCATGAGAAATGAAACTTGTAATTTAAGGAGAGTTTGTTCCATTTTTCAAATTATCGGTCAGAAAGTCACTTTCTGGCACGTGGTCAGACTTCCTGGTCAAGGACTTGCCATCAACTGAACATGATAATTGTCACAAATGCAATAAATTAGCATCACAAGCAAATGTGATGTTGTCATAATCAGCTTAATGTAATATTAATAACGTCGAGAGTAGCACTCACGTGACTACAGACTCTAGCATTCCGTTAACATTATTCCAATATTGTTTTGATATATTTAAAAAAATTTTTTAGTGGTGTAACAATTAGAATAATTATTAAGTAATTATGTTTATGAATTTATTACATTGTAATATAATATTCAGTGTCTTTTAAAGGATACGACAAAAATGTAACCTATTACAACTTTACATTTTTATTTTCCAGGAATTATATGACGCACCGTTTCCAATAATTTCTGCTATTTTATTTGGAGCCATTCTTGAGGCCTAGGAGACTTGCAGCTACTAACACAACTTCATCTGCTACTGCTGCCATTACCATTCCAGCCGCCTCTTCGAGAGCGTCATGGACGACGAGAACCACACCTACTGCAGCGTGGAGATGGAAGAAATTGAACTCAATGATGTCGGGTCACCTCCAAATGACGTCACAAACTCCAACACAAACAACAACAACAACAACCGGTACAGCATCCCCAACGGAGGGGGAGCTAATAACTTCAGTAGCAACAATAGCCACAGCAGCAATAACAACAACAACAACAACAACAACAACAACAACGCGAACATGAACGACAACGACAACAGATTCAGTAGCGTCAGCAGTCAGCTGACCACCGCTTCCAGTAAAAAGTCAATGCTGAGCAACAAGAAGGAGCTGAAACAACTGAGGAAACCTTCTGACAGAATCCAGAGCAAGTCCTACTGCGCCACGTTCTGCTACAACATACCACGGAGCAGTCTCATGATCGTCTTGCCGGGTATAGTCATTCTCATCACCGGTGCAATCCTCACGGCTACTGTGGACAAAAGCGAGTCTTGGACAGATGGAGGGGTCCTGTTGGTTTCGATGGTTTTCCTTATCCTCGGTGGCATTTGGACACTCGGTGGTCTCATCTATTGGCTGACAACATGGTGCAGGTACAAGCCGGAGGTCATCAAGAGGGGTCAAATGGGTACGCCCCCCGTTATGACCGCCAGTGCTACGTCGGCTTCAGGAGCAATGAACAGCAACCACACGGCCGTAAGGACGTCTAACTCCGACTCCATATCGACCCCGACGACTTTCGAGTCGCTAAACTCGCCGTTCACCGTCATTCCTCACCCGATATTCTCTCAACAGCAACTGCAAGTCTCTCAACAGCAGCTCAACTCTCAGCCGACTTTCGGTCAACAACAACAGCAACAACAGCAGCAGCAGCAGCAGCAGCAGCAGCAACAGCGACCTCGATCCGTCCAACAGGCTTCTCGAGACGTCATCGACGACACACAACAAAACATAATGCGACACAAAGAGAACGCCAGTCAACAGTTGCAACAAAATTCTCAACAACTGCAACAACACGTACGAGACCAGCAACAGAACTTTCAAGAAGCAGCCTCAGACGCTGTTCAGGCGGGGAAGCAAAATGTTGCGGATTCAGCGAAATACTTTCAACAAACTCTACAACAAAATGTTGCCGACTGCTACTATTGACGAATGAATTAAAAAAATGTAAATTATCTCCTTAAATGTATTTATTAATTATAAATTTATTGTTTATTAATTAGTGATAATTTTTTAAATGCGCTGAATTTAAAATCGCTTTTGTTCACGAATTGGCCAACATTCGGTTAGCTCTTGAGTCTCCGGTCGCAAATATAAACTTGCATTTAATATTAAAGTTATTATTATTATTATTATTATTATTATTATTATTATTATTATTATTATTAAAAACAATTATTGGTTGATGCTGAGCAGTTGTTAATCTGAATGTATGAAGAGGAGTTGGAGGACCCCAAAGTTGCTACTCACCTGATTCTTTCACGAGCTTCCAAAATCGGTCTCAGAGTTTGAATTCGTCTGGTGACGTAAATACACAGGTGTTAGAAAGTCTTAAGGTGTCATGAATTGCTATGACCACCTGAGTCCTCACCTTGTCACTTGTGCTTATTAACACAACCGAAGAAAAACCACATCGTTGACCACACGAGGAATCATGTAGTCACTGATATATTCGATGAAAATGTAAAAGTATCGATTAAAAGTTGGAACTTCGGATCGCCAAGCCATCTTCAGCCATCTTCAGACACTTCGACCATTTCAAGTCACCCTCCCTCTCCACCCCCCCCCCCCTCTGAAGAAGAAAAGAAGAAAGCCGCCGCTAAACTAACGGCCGATGAAATTCTGTTTGCTTGATCTTCCGCCGTGAAAGATGAACTTCCGATGCCGCTCGTGCCGTGCAAATAGAGTCTTTATCGTTCTCAAGTCACAGAGTCTGAGATTATTCAAGAGTGGAGCCACGAAAAGGGTATAAATGTGTGCCCCCGGTCAGGCCGCCAACGAAAGCAAGTGTTGTGTCGAAGCTGCAACAAAGTGAGGGAGTTAGTTAAAGTTGAACTTTTTAAAAAAAAGTAGCATTTACAGAAAGTACTCCAGTGAGAGTACTGAGTATTTGAAGGACTGGGCAAAGTGCCCTTTGATTACGAAATCCAAATACATGACAAATTGTAAACAATTTTACAATTGAGACTTTTTTTTATGGATAAAGCAGGTTTTATAAACTCTGAAGATGTCCGTTCAGAAGTCTTATTTCAATTTTCATTTGGAATTCTTGTCTTTATTTTGCAGATGGTGCACAAAAGCTGTCTTGTGTTGGCCCTAACTCAACTGATCTTCATAATATCTGCTAAGCCCAAAGAAGGCCCGTACAGTCTTCATGGTCTTCAGATGACAAACAAAGTGGAACACGGCTCCAACCTCGTGAAGAGATGGGCGCCGAACGAGCTGCACGTCGGTCACTTGCTCCGCTCGTTGCATCAGAAAATGCTGGAGGATAAGTTGAAGAACCAGCAGGACGGTAGGAAATCATCCAGGTCTGCTGGAGATTCAGAGGCAGAGACACTCGAAGAGTTGCTCCAGTTTGCACTGGCGGAGGATGGCGGTCACGACGCGGAAAAGCGATCGAATAGCAATCCGATGGATGTTTTCCTTCCGGTCGAAGAAATGTTCCGTCTCATTTTAAAAGCACTCAAGGAAATCCAGGAGCAGCAGCTCAGAGATGGCTACATTGGACGACCCAACCCAGTCAGAAGCGTCGGCTAAAATGTCTTTGGGGTTCAAGTTCAAGTTCAAGTTCAAGTTCAAGTTCACAAGTTCAAGTTCAGTGAAAAACAGATTCGAATTTATCTTCCAAGGATACGATTTTGTTGCTAATAAATTTAAACTTTAGAAAGCCCAGCGTGTCAACAGAAATATTTGTTTTAATCGACAGAAGTGAGGGAACAGCTTGGGGGGGGGGGACTTAAGTTCTCTTTAAAAAAAAATATAAAAATAAGAAAAATAAAAAAATAAAATTAAAAAAAAAAATAGAAAAAAAATTAATTAATTAATTAATATAATAATAAATTAAGTAATATTAATTAATTAATTGATGTAATATTAATTACGCATTGGTAATTCGTTTCGATTGCGTAAAAGAATTTATTTGCTTTTTGTTTTCTTAAAATTATTTAACGTCGCCTCCCGATTCAGCGAGGTCGACAGTGTGCAACGTTCCGAGATGTCAGACGTGTTCGTCGCAAGACAGGTGCTCGTCGTGCATCAACGGTTACAACCTCAACCTGACGACAAACTCCTGCGACGGTTATTATTGCCAACGATCTTTTCCGACGACATCGATAATGACATGTGCGACGGTGCATGTGTGACAGTGCATGTGTAATAGTGCATTTGTGACGGTGCATGTGTGATAGTGCATGTGTGACAGTGCATGTGTAATAGTGCATTTGTGACGGTGCATGTGTGATAGTGCATGTGTGCATGTTGTGCATTCAAACATTTACTTACTTTTACCTAATTTTAAAAATCTTAATTTCTCACAAGCGATTAAAAAGTTGATGCTTGCATTAAAATTAATTATTTGAATAAAGTATGAAAAGTGAAATAATTCGAATCGTCGCCTCGTTATTTCATCCAGCTCGGTGCACAGTGTCCTACTGCCTTTTCTGTGCCACCCCGGACAGGTGTTCGGTCTGCACGGGAGGATACGTGCTCGATTCCACCTCCAGTTTCTGCAAAGGTGGGTTGGTGAACGTAATAATGGGAAGTTAATATTTCAGAGGTATTTATTTTTTTATTTTTTTTATTTTAACGGGCTATGTTTCCTTCGGGGTGCGGGTCGGCCGAACGGGCCGCACTCCCCGGGGCATGGGAGTTGCGTGAACGGTAGATCGATTACATTGACTGCAGTTATTTATATTTCTTCCAAAGACTTGTTCCGTTCGATCATTCGCCGAAGAAAGTTTGAAGGATTGTAAAAATGTTTGAAATGAAATATTTTACAGTTCAGTGCAATGTACAAAACTGTCGAGAATGTTCAAAACCAGAAGTTTGTTCCAACTGCAACACCGGTTACACCTTGGACACGAACGCAAACACTTGCTCGGGTTAAACGTCATCTTTTAAATGTGTTTAATAATTTAATAATGTAAATTCAATTTAAATATTATTTCACGTTTTGTGTTCTTGGAGGTGATTATATATTCCATTGCACGAAATTTTTTTTTTTGCACGTGGTTGGTAAACATGTCATGGACCTCTAGTTTTTGGGATTTCTTGTTTCTGAGGATTTTGGCAACAAATATGCAACTCCTTCTGTCATCCATCTGGGCATGTTATGTGGTCCTTTCAATATTTCATTAGGTGCCTCCAACAACTGCTTGTGCATTGATGGTAGCTACTTTAGTTAGAAATTGTGAACTTTGTCAGCTCCTGGTGTTTTTCAGTTATGGGAGAATTTGATTGTTGTTGTTGTCATTTCATTTATTTCCAATTTTTTCCATTCTGGACTCTTCATTTCTTCATGCAATGTTTCTTCAACATCTAGCCAATTTGCTTCGTTGTTGTTGTTGTTGTTGATGTTGTTGTTAATATCAATATTAATCTACCAACTCCAGGAGAGTGCAACGTTCAATACTGCCAGATGTGTTCCCCTCCGAATGTCTGTTCCATCTGCAACCCGGGATACCTTCTCGGCAGCAACACGTGCAGTCGTGAGATTTAGTTCAACATTCGTCCGTTTCTTGAATTGATTTCCCATTTTGATTTAAATTATCTCACGAAGGTATTGCATTTGTCGTCAAAAACTAATGTAAACGTAAATGTACTTCATTTATATAGCGCCTTATGCATAGCGTCAGAGGCGCTTCTTGTCAACCATTTATATAGCGCTCCTACCCAAGGGCGCTTGCGGCAATGCAGGCTGGGTTTCGAACACGACACATTACGACCGTTGCTATAACCCATTCGGCCAACCTGCGCAATCTCCTCGTTAATGGACGATGATGATAAAAAATGTCGTCTTTTGTTCGCAGCTGCTTGCAACATCCCCAACTGTCAGACGTGTTCCCCTCCTAACGTGTGCACGACGTGTCAAGCCAATTACTACCTGTCCTCGAGCACCTGCCTCCGTAAGTCGAGACGACGACAATGACGATGCCTAAGAATGTTGACGACGACAAACATTTCAAATTTTTTCTTTTAAAGAAAAAAAGAAATTAAAATCTTAAACATTAAAATCTGTCTCAATTATCAGCCCTATGCAGCGTGGCCAACTGTGCTTACTGCCTGTCACCGAACCAATGCCAGGCCTGTCAGAGCGGTTTCGTCCTTAACCCAAACAACACCTGCACAGGTGATAAAAATATACAATGATGATGATACTTGTGTCATTGCATTGTCAAGATGATGATTGTAATAATTAATAATGATAATAATAATAATAGTAATAATAATATTAATTAATATTAATAGTAATAATAATCATAATAATAAATAATAATAATCATAATAATAAAAAGTAATGACTTGAATATTAAATGTCATGATGCCAACAGTGAGGACTTCTGCATGCAACGTTCTCAACTGTCAAACTTGTTCGGTTCCCAACGTTTGCTCCTTGTGCAACCCCAACTACGTCCTCAACACGACCTACAACACCTGCACAGGTGAGCTTGCAGTTGTTTCAATAGATTGCGGACATTTGTTTCGTCGATCGCGTTCACGAGCGACGTTGTTAGCGTCCGACATGTCGCGAACGAATGTCGTGAAAATATTCTTTGTTTGTTTTGTGGCGACAACGTAATAACGTTCTGACGACATTTGCAGCCTTGTGTGGAATTCCCAACTGCATGATGTGCGCGACACCCAACAAGTGTTCCTTCTGCAACAACAATTACGACCTCGACACCAACAACAACGTTTGCAAAGGTTAGAATTTTGTTGTCGAAACGCAATCTCGTTGACCCGACCCCAATTCCGGTGAATTCCACTCTAAACGATTATCGCCGATCCTTCTCGCATTTTTAGTTCGTTGCCGAGTTCCGAACTGCCAGTTGTGCCAAACTCAGGACGTCTGCAGTGCCTGCAATCCCGGCTACACGCTCAACACCTCCAGCAACTCGTGCGAAGGTGAGCGAGGAATATTTCGATTCCGATGATCGCGATCGAATATTTGTTTATCGAGACGACGTGTTTCGATTCGTTTGAAAGTGATTCGTAATTGTCGTCCATAATTTCCAATGCAGTCATTTGCAACGTGTTCAACTGTCTGCTGTGTTCGTCTACCGACGTGTGCTACCTTTGCAGACCTGGTTATCTACTCGAATCCAACATCTGCACGAGTAATTGGGTTTTGAATAAATAATTTTAATTATTCGATGTATTAAATTAATAATTAATAAATAATGAATTGCATGCTTACAAGAATATATTAAACACAATAATAATAAATATGTGAGTTGTGATTTTATTCCTCAATAATCTTTTGCTTCTCCATCATTGATATTCCTCATCCTTCCCGATGACTCCGCAGTTAGAATTGACTGGAGTAATTTGGTAACCAGAATGTTGTGTAAAATGTGTAATATTGTTGTTGAATTACGAAATATTACCGTTACCTTACGTCGTACTGAGTAATTGTCGTAATCGACAGTGAATTGCAACGTTCCATTCTGCCAAACCTGTTTTGGTCCGAACCAGTGCCAGCTCTGCAGATCGGGATACTTTGCCAACAGTGAACTGTCTTGCTCTCGTGAGACATCCAATTGTTATTTGTTATTGTTTTTATTGTTAATAATTTATTATTATTATTATTATTATTATCATTATTGTTATTGTTATTCTTAATTGATGCTACCAATGACATCATTTCACCAGCCGAGTGTAACATCGTAAACTGTCAAACTTGCGCACTGCCCAACATCTGTCAACTGTGCAGGCCGAACTACCAACTCAGGAATAACAACTGCCAAGGTGCGATCGCTTTTAAAATTACTTAAAATGAATATTATCTGATATATTAATGTATTATTATTATTATTATTATTAATTTATGAGGTTTGCTGACATTGCTAATCTTAATGCAATCTATTTACAGAGTTATTGTTGGCAAGTAAATTATAAAAAATAAATTATGAGTTTAAAAGTAAAAAACGACATGTTCAACACATGAACATCTCTTAAATGTCACCACAGCCTCCTGCAACGTGCCTAACTGTCAGTTGTGCTACCAACCGAACGTCTGCTCCGTCTGTGACAATGGCTTCGTCCTCACAGCCAGTGGCACTTGCATTCGTAATTATGATCTTAATTTTCGACGATTACTCGAATTTTTATTAAACATTGATGTTTGCATTGCTATGCTTGGAAGATTTGTTTGAGTGAAACTTAAAAAAAAAATATTTGTGAATGTTCTAATGGTGGGGAGAGAGGAGAAGGGGAGATGTTTAATTCTGTTTTGTTCTCTTTAATCTAGAACTCCCCATTCCTTGCCAAGTTCCCAATTGTCAGAATTGTTCTACTGCCAACCGATGCACTGTTTGTTTGAACGGATACAATCTCAACACCACCTCAAACTCTTGTCCGGGTAAAACAAAATACTGGATTATTATTATTAATGAGTTAATTTGTTATTGTTATTATTATTATTACGTTGTTGTTGTTGTTGTTGTTGACAGCTCAGTGTAACGTTCAGAACTGCTATTCCTGCGACACTCCAAACAGATGCTCGGTCTGCAAGCAGGGATACAACTTCGATTCGTCCCTCAACTGCATCGGTTTGAAGCACATCCATTCATTTCAGTTTTTCATTCAATCGTTCATTGTCAGAACATCGAGAATTAAAGGACGATTACTTTCGTTCAGTCCAATGCCCCGTGCCGAACTGCCGACAGTGTTCCCAACCCGGCAGTTGTGCCGTGTGTCAGAACGGGTACATTCTCGATCCAAATAATTACACCTGCAAAGGTTTGCCATGCATGAAATTTATTCCGATGATAATGAATGGATGGATGGATGAACGGATGGGTGGATGAATGGATGGGTGGACGGGTGGGTGGATGAATGGATGGATGGATGAACGGACGATAACAACATTGTCTCAATGTCTGCCTTCAGCTCGATGCGAGATAGTGAACTGCTACTTCTGCCTGCTTCCCGACACCTGTTCCTACTGCAATGCCGGCTACCAACTGGTCTCGAATACATGTCCAGGTGAGTTCGAACGTCCTATCACATGATGTTTATTTACAGTAATCGACTTAGAGGAATTCGTTCAGAATGATTATAATATATTACAATTGATTGACAAAATAGAGAATCTAATTACGTGCTCGATGCATTTTAACAGTCCAATGTAACGTTCAAAATTGCCAAGCATGCAACCAGCCAGAGAGGTGTTCCCAGTGCAGTGCGGGATACATTCTCGACCAATCGTATCGCTGCAATCGTAAGCTGATCGTTATTATGTCATTGCCACGACGACGCTAACGAAATGACCACTTGCAGCCAGGTGCGACATTTCAAACTGCTTCAAATGCTACGAGCCAAACAAATGCTCTCTGTGCAACACGGGATACTTCGTCGACAACAACGACAGGACCTGCACTCGTTAGTTAAATATTAATTAGCTAATGAATATTAATTATGTTATTATTATTATTATTATTGACGTTTAATGTTTTTAATCATGCAACAGCCTTTTGCAATGTGGTCAACTGTCAGATTTGCTCCTCCACCAATGTGTGCTCCTCTTGCATTTCTGATTACGTATTGAATGCCAACAGCACCTGCACAGGTAAGTCGTCTTGTAATTGTCGTGTGGTTTTTGTGGAAAAAAAAAAAACAAAACAACAACCTGGTTATCCATGGGGACCAGTAAGTAGAATAATATTAGTTTGTGTATTGTGTGAAATATGAATATTAACATCGTTTGGTTTTTTTAAATGAATGAAGTGATTTTTGAATTCTTGCAGCTGTCTGCACTGTTCCATACTGCCAGATGTGTTACCTGCCAAACAGGTGTTCATCCTGCTTACCTGGATACTCGTTCGACCAAAACCTTAATTGCATAAGTACGACTACTGTTTCTTAGTCGTTTTTTTTTTTCGTAATAATTTTCAGTCGCTCGGCAAATATCGTTCGCTCGATTATAACTTTTACTTTTAGTTTAATCTTTGTGTTTATCTTTCAAAATCTTAATTCTAGAAACCCAAGTTCCTTGCAATACACCTTACTGCTACAACTGCTCGCAGGCCAATCGCTGTGTGAACTGCCTTTTCGGGTACAACCTCAACCCCAACAACTACAACTGCGAACGTTGGTTTTTTGACTCTATTGACCTCTTATTGACCTCTTATTGACCTCCACTATTGACCTCCACACGAAACGTCGATGACATGCAAATTGATTAATAACGACAGAATGTGATTAAACGTGGATTAATAATTCATTTGCAACAAATATTTTTAATGCTCGACGACAGCCGTCTGTCCGATACCCAACTGCTTCACCTGCTCGTCTCCCAACGTTTGTTCCACGTGCCAATCCGGATTCCAGTTGATCAACAACGTGTGCCAAGGTGAATGTCGCTTACTTTCGTTGCTTAAGTTTACGTCGCTTGAGTTTACGTCGCTTACGTTCGTCGCTCGTGATTATTAATTTCTGGAGAAGGTTTTCGAGCCTTAACATTTCTATCATTTGAAATGACTTTCTTATAATTTTTGCATTTGTTGAGATGTCTGATGTTTCGTCAGATGTAATTGTTTCAATTAATAATTTTTGACCAAAAATAACAGAATGATTTATACAATATTGCCTTTATTTTACAAAATTTTTGCACGAGTCGTAATGTGTCGTGTTCGCGACCCAGCCTGCATCTCAGGGGAGCCCCTTTGCGTGGGAGTGAGCGCTATATAAATGATGGAATGATTAAAACTTGCCTTACATCCCATTGGGTTACCTGAGCCACTCAAACGATTGGCTAAATACAATTTTGTCTTTTTTGTTTTATTGTTCTATTATTTGTTATTTTTAATTGAAATTAGAATTCAACTTGAAAATATAACATATGTGAATATTTAATAATTTGGACAATTTAATAATATAACGATAACTCATATATAATAATATAATGTGTGCTTTTATTTCAAAATAACAGCGGTCTGCCCGATTCCAAACTGTCGACAATGCACGAGACCCAACATCTGCTCCTCCTGCAACTTTGGATACGATTTGGATGCAACTAACAATCTATGCACTCGTTGGTTCATTGCAAGAATATACATTACCCTAGATTATAATATATAAAGTATATTTATTAATATTATTATAATTAATAAAAATAACAATATTATTATTACTAAGGAGTTGTCACATTATTCCTTGTGGCTTTTATTATTCTAATATTGTTGTTGTTATTATTACTATTATTATTGTTGTTATTGTTGTTGTTATTATTATTATTATTATTATTATTATTATTATTATTATTATTATTATTATTGCAGCCACCTGCAAT